>VYZW01044507.1:52682-80308 GCA_013401315.1 Balaeniceps rex | reverse complement strand
ATACAATTGGTCACAGCCCATTGATCCAGCCTATCCAGGTCCCTCTGCAGAGCCTTCCTACCCTCAAACAGATCAACACTTCCACCCAGCTTAGTGTCACCTGCAAACTTGCTGAGGGTACACTCGATCCCCTTGTCCAGGTCATTGATAAAGATGTTAAACAGAACTGGCTGCAACACCGAGCCCTGGGGAACATCACTTGTGACCGGCCTTTCTTCTTTCTCTTTCTTCTTCCCCTCCCTGCCCAAATAACATGGCTGCGAAGGAGCATTTGAAATATATAGCTGGTATACCTTAAAGGCTAAAAACTAGGTAGCAAGTCAAAAACTCATTTGAAAATATACCCTTCCCTCCTCCCCCTCCTAATTATTCTTCAGTTGGCTTTATGACAGTCAGGTAGGAACAGCTGCTATCTGAACATTAGACTGACAAGCCAACCCTCATGCTATTAATGGTTTCACTTTTTTTGTTTAAGAACAAAAGATTCCATCTCATATATAAGCTTTTTTTTTTTTTTAAAAAAAAAGTGTTCCCATCCCCTGAGTAATGAAAGCTTATGCTGCCTTTACATGATGTTTTACAAATTTTATCTTATCCTGTTTTGACATTGGAGATTTGCAGCACATACATGAGTTCAAAAGAGAAAGGTAAAGACTCCGCCCTATAGTGCTCACAGCTCTTCCCTTAGGAGCCTACAGAGCAGCAATGAGAGAGCAGAGAACATTCTGGCTGGATAAATTATCACACAAGTGTGCTATGTTGAGTTGCTCCCTTGGTAGACATTTTTGCCATGAAGACACGCCAGCATTTGTGGGTTATTTTTTGTTTGTTTTGTTTTTTTTAAGGAATGGCAGATGAATGCTAGATGAAAAACAGAACAAAAACATTTTTTAAGTGGCAGTTTCATATTCTCTTCTGTACTGGTGTAGATATAAAGGAACAACAAAGAGCCCTGACTGACTGATGTTAAGAAAGATGAAGTACATGAATTGACTACAGTAGTCACTGAGGGACTTCAACAACAGTTGTCTTCACACTTTTCTGAAGGGAAACAGGAAGAGAGCTTGCCTACCAGCTGCCTAACTTGATCGAAGAAGAACAGAGGTTACTCTCTTTTGCACACTTTTCAGTAGGCCCATATTTCAAGCACAGAGAATTTTACACTCATTTATTTGTATCCCTAAATTTGTATCTAAATTTGTAATTTAGATCACAAGCTCCGTGGGACACGAACTTCACCTGTTTGTGTGTCCAGCCCCTTGCATCACACATGCCTTGACGATGACAGAAATCCTTTGCAAACTACGCTGCAAAAGAAAATGAATTGATTCAGTTCAGTGGATTCAGGACCAGCACAGTCATAATACAAATACAGTGCTTAAATTAGTACAAATCCAATGTCTAAACCTAAAAGCAAATATTTTAAAATGTTAAAATATTGATTATTTGATTGGATCCAACAGCATGCTCAGCTTGGTGAAAGGAAAAGTAAATGAAATGTCTGGCAACTCAAAGTTCATCACTGAAGGCAGAAAGACAGCAATTTCCTTTATGACTTTTTGAAGTACACATTTTGATGTCTGGTTGCTGGGAATAAGGGAAGGTGAAAGATCACTCAAGTCTAGAGAACTAGTTGATTATTCGTTTATATGGGGACAGCTGAAATGATGAGCTGTAAGATCAGAAAATTGAGGTTTGTCCATCAAGGCAAAGGACCAATTTTCAGTGTAATGGAAGAATACAAATGGTTGTACAGATGACAACTCAGTAATAGTTTGTTACTGAGGAACAGCAGTTCAACGCACTGAGACTACCATTTATGAGCTTACAGACACTTTAATTGCAATAAGCTGACTCACTAACACCTATGCATTCTCACCTAAAGCAAATCAGAAAACAAAGGTCAGGCTAATATAAGGTGCTCTGAAGTTCAGCCAAAGGCTTTGAATCACGGCAGAGCTATGCTATCCTGCCGTTCTTCCTTTGACAGAACTGTAGGCTCCTAAACGGCTCCATTTATAACCGCCCCTTTTCACTGATGCATAGCTTTACCACAGACAATTCTCTGAGAGCAAGTCAATCCAACTGGTATACTCTTCTGGAGTTCAGCCTGACCTGTGCTGGAGAACAAGCAAGCTGAACCAGGTCACCAGCTTGTCTTTGCCTCTACGGTGAAACAGGTCCACTTTATCCATCTGAACTGGGACAACAGCCAGCCTTGCTTGACATTTTCTCCCCTTTTCAAGAAGTCCTCCCAGACTGTCAATCGCTCCCTAACCTTTTAGCTGATCATTGTCTTTTGACCTTGGCTTTGGTGAATAACCAGGTTTGCACCGATGTGTCTGACATCCTATTTTGTTTGAAGTGGTGGACCTTGCCAGCACTTTCACTTTCCATTGAATTTCTTTAGCTCCTTCTGATTGATCTAACTGCATTTCACATAGCCTACAGTCATATCCCAGTTTCCTGGAACTTTTAACTGTGATATAAGCAGTTTCCTCTCATCCCCTTCTACTTTATTTCAGTACATTTTTATATGTTTATGCCAGCTATACTTTTAGGATGAAATCAAAGCATGCATATAGCTATGACCTGTGATAAAATGTTTTAAGCTACTAAGAGACACCTACAAAGAAGAAACACCAAAAGATACCTCACAACTGGAATATCCCTTCTCCTTGATGCCCACATTCTGGGATTTGACAAGGAAAAATATTGCGGGTGGGTCTTTCTATGTCCATAAGAAACCACAAAGGTAGGATATCTGGAACAATGCCTCTAGAGAGTTTGGTTGTGGTATTACGCTGCGATGGTAAAAAAACCAGTTATAGACCTAATTTGAAGCATGTTTCTTTGTTCTGAGAAAACTTGCTCATCTTCTACTTGTTTTCCCAGCTCCCTGAAATTTATTATATAGTGCTTCTGACCAAACACAATTCCAATAACTTAAAGAAACTTTTCGATAGTAGTGTATGAAATTGAAATGGGAGGTCATATTTAATCACTAGACCTCAAGAATGAGGTACAAAATGAATTAATGAGTTCAGCAGAGAAGGAGGAGACACACTGCACTTCAGAGGGTGCCCATATGGCGCACAAAACAACCACCACAATGCTGAAGCTAGAACATTTGCTACTGTAAAAGACAAGTATTTCTAACAATGAGGGTCGGTAAACATGAGAACAGATTACGGCACGAGCTTTACCATTTTTGAAATTTTTTTATTCAAACAGAATGCCTTTGTGAGACATAGGCTGTAGCACAGTGACAAGGTAGTCGGCCCAAAACTGAGTGAAATTTTCTACGGGCTCTGTTGAGGTAGGAGATTTTTAAGGTTTATTATTAGCTGTCTGATTTTCTGAAACATTTAATATTTTACGAACTATAACAGAAAAGGACCTACTATGCTTGTTTAGATATAGAAGACTAGTTTCCTCAGCACTTAGCCACCTCAGGAATAGAAGGAAGAGTTTGAGATCAGTGTCCTACATAAATGGAAGGGAGCGCATTTTATTCTTAAAAAAAAAAAGGAGAGAAACTAGCTCTTTGCAGAAGGGAAAAAGCACAGAGAGGGGCTATTTTTCTCCAAGATAGCATCACTGTGAGCTTGTGCTGGAAAAGCACATTGGACCCCACCTGAATAGATTGCTTCCCAATACAGATGGCTGTGTCTGCCGCTGCTTCTCCCAACACCTGCAGTTCACTTGTCAGAGCATACAGATTTCATACACCAGTAACCCCAGGAGTGTTCCTAGCCTAAGTATGGCATGTGAATTTTTACAGCTGTAAAATGAGATACTCTTGTTTCCCCTCACTTAAGGGCAGCTCAAAGGCACCTGCAAATAATCCTCTGTGTTAAGCACCTTCCAGTAGCTCTAAGCATTCTTTAACTGTATACCTTATCCGAACAGGCAAGCAAAGTAAATATAATTCCCCAGATTAAACCCTCCAGTGATTTTTATTCTGGGTGCAGAAGTTGGTTTGAATAAAAGAAAGAGAGGAGAGATATCAAAGGAAAAAACAGAACAGGAAGGCAAGGATAAGAGGAGAGAGGGGCAGACAACCCAAGCAGAGAAAAAAGGCAGTCCAGACTTCAAAGCTGATGTTAACAGCTTGGTATCACCAGCTACAGACACCAGCTCACACGAGGATGGCTCTGTCACTCAAAACTCCTCATCTTTCTTCCCAGCAATTCTGTGTGGGGAGAGGTGGTTTGCTACGGAGCAGGGGTGAGGGCATAGTGTGCTGGTGGTGTCCTGATAGTACCTTCTTGAACGCTACTCTCCTTGTGAGCCCGGGTCACCATACAACTGATGGCAGTAACTGAGGCAAGGGCTCAGTGATAACCCAGGTCCCTACCTGGGCGGAAGAAGCAAGTTGGTGGGAGCTGCTGCAGCCATGGTCACAATGTCACCCTGGGACCACCTCCTTGTCTTAGCCCAGGCTTCTCTGGCAGCAGGAACAGGAGGATCCCTGGCTAGCTGCACCCACCCTCTCCCTCTGTGTTCCCCTCGAAGCCTCTCTCCCCAGATTTCTCTGGGGCTTGTGGTTTACAATCCCATTGGTCAGGATGGCAGCTCAGGGAGAGACGATTCAAGCACAGGCAGCAGCAGTAGGTAGTTTGATGTGGATAGGAAGAGAGCAGGATGAGCAAAGCGGATACCAATTCCCACTCCCAGCATGTACATCTCCACTCGCCTACTTTATACAAGATCCTTTTGTTGCTTAGAGGAGCCACCACAACCTTCACATCTTTTCTGGGTGGCAGCAACCACAGCAACTGGCTGTGAAGATCTGGTGAATGGGTCCGTGCTACATATGGAGTTCCTCAAGACAACCAGAAAATAGTTTTCTGAGAAAAAGAAGAGGTTCCTGATATTTTCTAAAATTCCGTATCAGTTTACTTACCTCCTGCTGATTCTCCTCAAAGTTATGGGACATCATCTCCTTCTTTCTTCTACAGAGAATCAAAGTTGCGTTGACACACTGAAGCTCTCTATAACTTATTGTCAGCCAATCTTAGCAGCACTAGATCACCCATTTTTAATGGCCGACCAGATGCAGCCTTCTTCAGTTTGCAAGATAAGAGCTACTGAAAAGGAAGAGGAAAGCCCAAGAAGCATAACGAGCCTCATGATGCAATCAAATAGTCTCTCTCCCCACGTTTGTATCAGGGCAGCAGCTAATTCTGTTTTCCAATCTAGTACTGAAATAGGGATGCATAGAATGGTCTCAGCTACCACCCAGCAATAAGTATCCATTTTTGCCATTGCCTGACAATTTATAAACAGGCTAAATCTGTTAAATCTGTAAAAAGGCTGTCATTGCCACACACCTGCAGAGCAAGCTGTCATCACTTGAGCTGCTGGGAGTTCTGCAGGCTGCCTGCCTCCACTCCATTCTGGGGTTGTACTTGCTTCTCCCAGTAAGATTCAGAGCAAACAAACAACTAAACCCCACAAAGATTGTTGATGAGAGAACAGACAACATTTACTAAATCACACATTCTTTGGGGCTATCTGGCTCTTTATTGCAAACAGCTCATTTTGAGAAAATTCAGCCCTGTCTCCCCCGCAAGAGCAGTGCCTCAGGAAACCCAGAGATATCAAATGGCAGCCTGCAGTTTTTCTGCTGTAAACAGAGTTTACTTTCCCATTTACATCACTGTAATGTGTGCTAGAATGAGCAACTAGAAGTCTTCTCAGAGAAGTGCCCTTCACATGATCCTGTCTCTAGGTTCGCCTCTTTCTTATAAATAATGCTGATAAATCCCATCTAATTCAATCCAGTTACTTTTTTAAGTGTGTTTCTGCACCCAGAACCACTTCCATTTTTTTCTGCTGTATCAGCTGGTACACTAGAGAAATTATCTTCTCACCCTACGAATTTTACTTCCTGGCTGCAAGAAAACCCCTAGTATATTTATATGCACAAACAAGCAGAAAGTGAGTCTTGCCGTGTATGAGGCTGTTTACTTCACCAGTAGTGATCACAGAAGACAGTGAAGGCACCTCGGCTGGCTACCCGCATCGTAGTCATCAGACAAGCAGGTACTGTGTGTGCTCAGTAGGAAACACACAGCAGCACGCAGATAGTTATGGAAATGAAACACTCTGCCAAAGACTTCAACCTGCTGTCAGCTCTGGCGAGGTAAAGCACAAGCATAATTAGATTTTCAGTGGCACAGCCTGGTTACCTCTCAAACTACCATACTCCTCCTCAAGCAGAAAGGGCATCTGATTGCAACTATGTCAGGGCCCAGCAGGGTGTGAAGTGCAGCGTTGCGTTTTAAGGATCAAGCAGAGCAGGGGATGGATATGCCTTTCAGGTATGGTATTGAATGCTCACAACATCTTTCCATATGTGATGTGATGGAGAATTATTTACAACAGAATTAACTCCCATGGTTTCATTCCATGAAGTGAAAACTGCCACTAAACATTGGCAAGTATTCTCTACAACTTCAAAGACTCTGGTAAGGTCAGAGAGGTAGAGGACATGCGTTTTCCTTAGTCACAGATCATCAAGGATTGCTTCATTCCTCTCTGCAGACCTTATTTCACCACTGGGTTGCCCCTTCAGGTTGCAGCCAGGGTGCAGCTGCTTTGCTTAGGTGCACTGGAGCTCAGGATGCGGCTCACTCGTTCTTCAGCTTGCCGCAGGAGATGCAGACCAGTGGGAAGCCAGCTGTACCACCAGCTTCTATGTGAAAGGGTGTTTGTTCATCAGCAGAGAGGCTTTACTCCCACCCCATGTCTCTCTTCCCGCAACCTTGGCTTCTTTCAACTGGAACTGAGTGGAGAAAGAGAGCGTACAATGCTGTCAGCCTCTCTTTCTGGCTGTTGGTCTCCAACTCTATAAAGCTGTGCTGTCCAGTATATTTCATTAGAGCATTTGTCTGACAAATGATACATTTTATTTTTGTACCTGACGTGAAGCAGACACTACAGTCTTCATATGAATGGAATGGGATGACAACTTCTTTTCTTTAGGAATGCTACAAAAGCCTCTATTACTTTCATATCATGGGTAGATTAGTACTGACTTTCAAACCATTTTCTTTGGATTCTGCATCATTAAAACCAAAGCATTCACAAACTATTTTTTCCCAAAGTATTTGAACAGCTATTTTTGATTCAGATAAAGAAATGGGACACAATAGCGCATTCTTGCCATTTACATCTGAGCACACATAACAAGAAGCAAGACTAATTGTATTTCCTAAAAATGTAGAACCGCATTGATAAAAGGACTTCATGAAGCCTGAGATTTACTTGCCTTGTATTAGGCCATTCACATCACAACACATTGTAAAACAAGTATGCTTTTAGTGTTTTAACTATATTTCTCTTCAAACGCCTTTTAAAATCTGGTGTAAGTGCAACTTCCTTATTATGTGTTTCCTTACTGCCATTTTTAACTATTTAGGCAACTGAGAAAGATGCAGAAATTACAGATAAAGTGATCTGACTGGTGGTAAAGAGTTCTTACAGAGAAAGCTTCATAGATTGTACTCCTGAAGTTAAGCAAAGAGAAATCAAAGTAATTTTAAGTATTCAGTATCTAATTCTACAGTAAGAAAATGCTAAAGAATTTAGGATACTAAAAATTTTAAAGAGTTCTTCAGTCTAGACTTCTAGTGTAGAAGAAATACAACGAATAAATGGATTTCAGTAGCGCTCATCGAAATGAAGTTTCATTGAAGCTGACCAATTTGCTTAAATGACTAATCAAACAGTGTAATAATGATAGCAGCAAATGTGGCATCTCTTGGTGTTTTCACATCAGATGACATGCCTTTTTTGGAAGCCATTTAGTTAAACAAGTTGTTGTGCTGAGCCCAAGTGTAATCAAATTACAGTTTAGAACCCAAGCTGCTCAGGAGGTCAGTACCTATTGATTCTTTTTGTGTAAAAAACCCCCAAACATACAGCCCAGACTTCACTGGTTTTATTTCTGCTTGTATGTCCAAGTTGTGGTGGTACATACAGAACTAAGAGCAGGTTCCTGTGCCCTGGCTCTAACAATCAGCTCAGAGGGAAACATATTTCTTCTCTTACACAGGCACCATTTGCATCTGTCAGAAACATGCTGAGGTTTTTTTGCAACTACAGCTTGCTCCAGCCTTCTCTTTGATGGTAACTGTCTAGCTATATAATCAAAGGGACAGACCAGGTAATCAAATAAATATTAAAATACAAACATATCATCCATTCATGCAAAGCAAATGGATCAGATGGCAATTCATCTCCCCAGACTCCAAACTCCTAGGTTCCACACTCAGGTTAAATTTGAGCTAGTGAATTCTTGCAAGTTTAAACATGGAAAACAAATATTCAGAGTGATATGGACCTGGCAACAGTACCTATCCTCTTATTTGGAAGAAACCCAATGTGCCCTCCAGCTGGTGGCAACTCTGAAGGAAGGTTTATTGCCTGTCTTACTATGAACTTTTCCCACTGGGGATGTAACAAATTTTGTGTGGGGGCAGAAGTATCCTTTTAAATTTATCATAAAAATACTGTAGATTACAAATTCCTCTGGCACGGTAGTAGAGGGTTTCTTTCTCTGTGAAGAAAAACAAAATTAAAAAAAATATTTTCAAATAATTTACTTCAAAATCAGACCATGCTTTTCATTAGCTAAGGTTATATGAAACTATATGGTTATATGAAACTATGATTCATATGATAACATCTGTCATTTTTTATATTCATGGCTACATTGATTTCAGCAAGATGATGAAAACTCCAGAAACAAATTGTCTTTAGATGAATATATACATTTTTTTTAATTTGTTTTTAACCACTGATTAGTGTAGATACCTGAATCCTTCCAAATTATGAAAATGAAAACATCCTAGCTGTGAGAAAGTACCTTTTTTAGGCAGACATCTGAGTTTTTCTCCTGAGGAAATTTAATACATAACAAAAAGGCTTTTACAGGTACTCAGTTACATTTTCCAACAAGGAGAGGAAAGCAATGAGGGGACGGACACATGTCCCACTGTAGTCAAAGCTCAGCCAGCAAGGAACATCCCCACCACCCCATCCCAGTCTCAGGCCCTTCAGTATTTGTTCCCCCCCAGATCTGCTATGTGAATTACTTTCCTTAATGATGTGGGCCAGATCACATATACTTGCTATTTTCTCCAAGTCAGGAAGCCAGGAGAGGAAAGCTTATTACTCAGCAGGACGTGCTTGTTATTGCTGGTCCTGCCTGTGGTGAAGCAAAGGCAGAGCTATTTACAGCTTGACATTCTTTCCTGGCAATATCTGTATTTTTTAGATATTACCGTGTTAATAAAGCTCATCAAGAATTTTTAGCCAATGCAAGTGATGTAGTCTGGCTGGTAGACACAACTCAGAAATGGGAAAGTGGCCTAAAGCACTTGAATTACGGCTTTTACTAATGTGGACATGTAGGACAGGTTTTGGGCAGTTAGGGCACATTCTGCCAAACCCAGGCACAAAGAAGAGTCTCCTTTTACTTCAGTAAATCTGTATGAGACATTTCAGGGCCAGCTTTTCACACTCTGAACCATATGTTTTCTACAAGTTTCCATTCCACCCATGCATTCAGTATTTTAATTTCTTCTGTCACAATTTGGGGAAAAAGAACAGTCTTTGAAAACACTGAAAATACCTTTGAAGTGGAAATTCTAGATATTCAAATAGCTCTCGCAACTGGAATTATTTTACCCCGTGCTGTGTGGTCCAACTTCATGTTTGAAAGGGTGTTTATTCTGAGTGCCACTTGCACCTAAACTAAAGAGAAAACAGAAGATAGAATCAAATGTGATCAAAGGCTGATAAAACTGGGAACATTCAGTCTACAGAAAAGACAGACATGATATTAGTGTACAAGTATATAAAAAGGCAGTTAACCACAGATTATGACCATTGCAATTAGTCACCGGAGGCAGAACAAAGCCATGAAGTGAAGTTCCTGCAGGGAATACTGAAGTTAAACATTAGGGAGGGAACTTTACTCACTTTAAAGAAATGGAGCTGCCAAGTCGAATTGCAGTCTTGTGATAACTGAAGATATTTCAGGCTGGGCCAGACATCCAAAGGTGGATGAGGAATAATGAAATCAACATCCTCCACCACCACCCACATACAAAACAGGAGGAAAGAATAAGTCACCTATTTGCAACTTCAGAATGGCAGAGTCAAGGGTGAGTCACAAAAAAAAAATCTTCCCCAAAATAAAAAAAAATAAAACAAACCCACCCAAACCCACTTATATAAGTAAATTTGCTTTCCTTGAGCAACAAGGATGAGAGAGAAAACACAAATGAGGCATGAATCACGTTGTTTACTGAACACATTGATAGTGAAAGATACTCAGATAATTCCCTGATGAAATATCAACCTGGCTTCAGGCTTGTGAAGGCAGTTTTCACAGTTATGGTTTGCTTTAAGCTAAAGCATCACTAAATATGTGATTTATGACACTTTCAAAGAGGAGAGATTTATCTGCACTTTTAATATTGAAAAATGTGATATGCACATTCAGGTAAATATTTAAGTCCCATTTTAAGAAAGAAAACCCCAAGACACATTTTTTTCCAAAACAGTATTTCTAGATTTCAAAATATTCTGATAGTTTCTTGCAGAAGTTAACAAATCAGTAGTTCCTATAGAATACCATGATTTATTCAAATTAGCATTTTGTGACTGAAACCTTCCAGTGAAAATTTTATCTTCATTCTAACAGGACCAGAGTCCACTGAAATAAATTTGCAAGATCAAAAGAAGAATTTTTTTTTTTTTTTGGGGGGGGAGCAGTTGCAGAGGAAAAAAGAAAGTGTTTTGAAGTTGTGAAAGAATTAAACTCAGCATGTTGGGAAAAATCCATATGACAAGAAGAAAAAGGCTTAAAGAACAACTCAGAACTATTAGCATTAACAACTGGAGGTGTGTAAAGTGGACAGAGGCAGAAAAGAGAGGCTACTGTAATGCAACATTTGAGACGTTGCTTGGAATGATAAGTTCTAGAGAGTGGGGAGTATGCTAAATTAAAAATACTGCTGTAAGAAATGACAGCATTGAAGAACTTTACATATCTTCATAAAAGTGACTTACAGACCTTCATAAAGACAGAAGAGGTCTTTAGATGGCCTAGCCACATACTGAAGTGCTATCAGTGTTCAAACTTTTAATAGAAGCAAAAGTTAAACATTTGTAAGAGTGATCATGTTAATGAAGCTAAAGACATAAATAGCATATTAAAAAAACCCAGGAAATAAATATGTATTTAACTAAACCACACTGGATCAGTTTGACACAGGGAACCTTTCTGGAATTAAATCTTTCTCAGCGACATTTGCTATAAAAGATTCAAGCCACAGCTGTAGGGTTCTTCAGGGGTCTAGATCGTGGCCCAAAAATGGAGATGGAATTTCTCCCATGGAGATTTCAGCTAGCATAAAGAAAGCTTGAGATTTTAGAAATGCTACATGTTGAAATAGAATCCCAGTTAAAAAAAAAAAAAAAAGGATGTGAGCAATGAATGGTTTCATGTACATTCTCACTGCTTCTTAACCTATTGCCATTACCATCCCACCAACTTTGCAGCAGGAACTTGATCTTCATAATTTATCTTAGAATTAAGTGGAAACTAATGTAGTTATTCTAAATTTAACCTTATATTCTCAGGGTGCATTGCTCTGAGTGTCCCTTTTAGTCGCTATACCAAATGGTTAAAAATATCGATTAGTAAGACCCAACAATGCCTTCATAAGTCTGAACCACTATTTGCCCAAAATATTTGATAATTTATCTCAAGTGCATTTTTATGTTGATAGGAATGTGAGATTTTGGCATTTATCTTCTACAACTTTTGATGAGGCTTTTAGTTCTTTACAAATCTTGTTGTTCACTTTAATGCATACGGTTGACTGTACCCATCAACAGTGTATTTCCATTAACACATCTGATCGGAGAGAAAAAGTAAGATTAAGTAGACATTAACACTCTGTGATTAAAGACAGCATAAGAAAGAGAGGTGACATTCACTGTCTCTAGACAAATTTTAGTGGTTATTTTATAAACAGCATGATGTTTTTTAAATAACTTGTGAGAAACTCTCTGCGGTATTTCTTGGCTCTTCTCAACCATTCAGTCAGTCTCAGGTGTTTTAACTACTTTTGCTTATGACCACGGGCAGGATTTCTTAGAAAATATCAGTTATCTCAAGGTAAAGAGAGCTAGGATTGCATAGGTTGGTCTCTACAATTAAGGTAAGTGTTTCCTTCCCACAGGAATTGTTAATACGTACTTTTACCCACAGCAGCAGACCACGAGTGTAGTCCTCAGAACATCAGTTCTGCACAGAAAGTCATTCCTGAAAAGCAGCGTAATGCAATGAAGGATGAGCATGCATCTGTAGCAAAGACAGGCAATACCTGGAACTTAGGAGACAACAGCTAACTGACAGAAGACCAAGCAAATAAAAGAAAAAGAGTCAGACAACACATTGTGCTTAGGAGACCTTTGTTTGACAACACAGCTAGAAGAAGAGAGAATTGTGAGACCCCCAAGCACTGGCTGAAGAGGACCTCCCCAGCACGGCACAGCTCTCCCAGCTGGGCGAGGTGGCTGGAAGGGAGCAGGATGGGAGGTGAGGGCAAGGACTGCACACAGCGCTGAGAGCACAGGGACACACAGTGCAGCAGCTGTGCCTCCACCTCGAACTCTGAGGATGTGGCAGGGTCCCATCTGCTAGGACTTGCTATCAGTCGCAGAGATCCCATCGGCTGTAAGAGCTTCCTAGAATTGTGGGGTAAATCACGACCTAGACCTGTGCAGTCAGCTTTTAACCACGCTATGTTTTGTTCAGGCTGTTGAGAGCAACATCTCATATCCTTATAATTTGAATGCTGTCAGCAATATGAGTTAGGTCTAGTGTCCATTATCACCAGGTAAAAATGTCTTTCATTATGTTTAGGAGCACAGGAACTGAAGGAAGAGTCCTGAGTCACTGAATGATATCCTGTAACATCTTTGTACTGCTTTATGTGCACCTTTTCATCTGATAATCAAGTTATATTGTGAAGTTAACTGTGGTTTTTGTGGGTTTTTTTTCTGCCTCAAACAGACTGTTTAAACCATGATGCTTCTGTTTTCCAGAAGCATCTATAGATGGCCTATTTATAGCCATTTGTTCCTGTGGTGACATTGTCCTTCAGTTCAGTTAAAAACTGATGTTTAATCTCATTTATGGACCACAATCATACCCCCTCACAGCCCTCATTATACTAGCTAAGCCAAAGCATCCTAGCTTCCCCTAACAAAAGGGTCATCACTCCCCTGACATTTCTGGCAGTCCTTCTCATAGTTGAACAGAAATGAGGCCTCAGCAGAGCTGTTTGTGATGATGTCAGTAATCCCTCTTCTATCAGAAATACTTCTTCTCACACATTTCTACTGGCATTTTTCATGTCTGTGGCTAGTTGGCCAAGTGTCATGAAGGCCATACACCCAGGTCTTTTCCACTTCAGGTGCTTCTATCTGAGCTCCTCACAGCTTATAAGGATGTTTAGTTCACAAACATATAACTTTCTGGTTTTGTACTGCTGATCTGAGTTCTGCCTTCATAAGCCAATCCTCAGCCTAGTCTACGGCTTCCTATTCGGTACCTCAGTACTCTCACATATTGACCATACTTCTTTGGCATCAGCACATGCCAAATTCACCACTTTTGACCTGAATAACATGTACCATTTATGTCATGTGCTTGAAAGACAACTGATTTATATTATCGCTATAAAACAGAATTGAACACTTCATCCCAGTAGCCCAGATTCATCCATGTTTTGTCTATTCCCTTCCTTCTGTATAAAAATATTTGAGAGCTCATTCTTCCTGACCACATCTATATCCTAACCAGATGAGGAACTATCACTAGTGCTGTGAGTTCTAAAAAGTCTGGTAAAACTACACTTGCATCTTCATTTGCACAATTTTAAGCCTTCTGTATACTAACACCAAATGCAGAAGTTGCATTGCTCTGTTCTAGCCCTCTCCTACTTTACTCTAGCCCTCTCCTATTTTAAAAGGGACCTCTGGGCCTCTCATGGTCTTGCTGTCAAAAAAAATTCAGGATGATTAGAGAGAATTTCTATTTAACTACTGAAAGCTGAATGATAATTTACCCTAAAAGATAAAGGGCAGATCTAGGCATGCACACACCTTCACCAGAGTCCAGGGCTGTTCAATCCTTGATATAACAATTCTACTGACAGAAGCTTTGCCAGAGACAGTTAGAAATTTTGTGAGAAGAGGTCTAGCAATGACAGGGAAGGAGGGACTCACCTCTGCAGAGAGAGCATGAAATGGGGCAAATACACCAACAACCCCAGTGGCAGAAGGGTAGGAGCAAATTTCAGGAAGTACAAGGTAGAGGTGCCAAGAACACCTGATCTCTCTGGACTTCAAACGTCAGTGCATGCTCAGCAACATATTCAATTTTACTTTCAGTCATTGATCAGAAATAAGAGCAATTTTTCTTTGCTTAGGAAAAAGCCAGCACCCATGACTGTACTTAAGGGTTGTAGCTTCAGAAACTGAGCCAACCAGAGACAGTTTTCATGTTGTGGCATTCTTTCTAGAATAACTGAGACAAGGAAGTAGCCCTCCAAAAGCATACCTGGAAGGAAGAGGACCTGCCAAAGACAAACAAAAAACCCCAAAGCACATCCCAATAAATGGAGGATTTTGGAAAGGACATCCAATAACCAGGGACATTCTCATCAGATTTAGAAGAGAGTTGATGGACTTCTCCCAAATTCATGTCTGAGAAAATTAAGTTATGTCTAAGGCAGAACCTAAACAAAGAAGTAGATAGATAGGCTTACTGGTCAGAGCTTATATCAATAGCAAGGGAACGCAAAGATGATAACTGCCCTGTAATATAGTCTCATTCACGGTTTCTGCTAACCTGGGAATCAGTCACCTCAAACGTATTCTAAGTGCATAAAACAGAGTCAGCACAGCAACATGCATCCGTCAGCCGCCGTTCTGTGGGCACGAGTCATAGATATGCCATCTCTGGTACCTGATAAAAAAGAGGTGGTGGAAATGCCGAAGTCCAAACTGTATTAAACCATCCCATGTCACCATACATACAAGCAAACCAGCCTCTGTGGTTAGTAGCGTTAAGTGGCAAAACAGAACCAATGAAACATGGTTGTCACTTTCTGGCATTTATTCAACCAAACAAAAATTAAAATACTTCTAGGGCTAACGAATGAAGAGGGAATTACTGGGAACTGGTGGATCTTTTAAAAGACAGCACAGTCAAAAAATAAGCAAACAAAACAGAACCTGCTTTGGGATCTCAGGATCCGTAAGGAATCTGCCCTACTTTTCTATTGTAGGGGGAAAAGAAGGAGAGAAGAAAAAATAGCCACTTGATGTTTGTCACCCTGAAGACAAACAAAAAGAGGAACATTGGCAAGGCAAGCCAAGCCATGTTTCTCTCTCCTCCCTGATCCTGAAAACACCCGAAACATATATTTTTTTTTTATCTGCTTAGCCTTAACTGGAACCTCTGTAGTTAAAAAAGGGGGTGGGGAATTATTTTTAATTTTTTTTTAATGCTCTGTATTTTAAAAGCTACTTTATGGGGTGGAAGGGAGTGAGAGAAGGTGTATTAATTTATAAATAAGTCCCTGGCTTGTCCACCCCTAGTACACAAGATATTTGGAGGTAAGACATTGCCTAGATTACTCATCAGCACACATTCAATTCACTTTCTCAGTCACTCTGGCACAGGATGGAAATTAAATTCAAGTAGGTGGGTAATGACTCAAGATTACCCTTTCTGAATTTCATCACAGATTTCCAAGTGCCACCTCACTACAATGTAATCACACTTGATTTGATTCTGTGTATGTTCAACTGGGTTGTGCAATAACCTTTGCGTTTATTTATAAAATGATATTTCTATTGCAGTTTATTACAGCACTGAGACAAACTCTTGGGTAGAAAACAATTAAAGTCTGCAAAGAAGTTCCTCAAATCTGACAGGGATAAAAACCTCCTTTTTCTTCAGTAGAGATAATTCAATCAGATCAGGGAATCATGATGAACAGGCCTTTCCAAGGAGACACTCCTCCAGAATGAACTGAAGCTTTGTACGCAGATAGTAGTGGAAACGACCACAGTATCAATCTTTGGGAACTCTTATCCAAGTAACCTAATACAAGCTGGAGTCTGTGAGTGCTCTAGTTATGATATGTCACATGGCAGAGCAACTGTGCTGGTGTGGAGCTAAGAGTCTGATGCTCTGTAATCTGACTGTAGGGCTCCTGCAAAGGTTAAAAATGAAGCACAGTGTTGAAAACTCTGGGAAAGTACTGCTGCATCTGCCAGTGCTGCACAAAGGATCCAAGTAACAGAGAACAAGGAAGACTAATTTTGTTGGAAATACACTCTGCAACAAAATTAATATCTGAGATCAGGAAAACAAATTCAGAACAAATGGAAACAAGAACATTCTGTTTGGAGAAGAAATACAGGATGATAGTGGTTCCAAAAGCAGAACAACTTCTAGAGTGAGTAAGGCTGGATTTGTATATCCTCTCACAGGGACTGATGGCAAAGGGAAATGTGCCTTATTTACATATGCTGTAGCTGGCACTTAAAGGCTCACTACAGAAACATACAATAACTGAAACGTCAATGTCTGTTCAAGCTGAGAAGCTAGACATTATTGGTAGCTATTAGACTTTTTTTTAAAAAAGCTGGAGTTAGACTCTCCTGAAAAAATACCGTTCAATTTATGACGTGCTGTAGCAATTCCCAGAGTATAGACATGTCTGCTAAGACCTGGCTATCTCACACCAAAATCTTACCTGAGAGATGCAGACTGAGGTGCCTCTGACAGGAGATCCATTTTACAGATATCAGCTAAATGACATCAATGTTTTCTCAATACAAATAGCTGAACGTAGTTGACTTTTATGACATTTGTGCTGAATGTACAATCTCTTCTTTTGCTTAGTTCTTACTAGGGTCAGCAAAAAGATGAGGAAAAAAAAATCTTCTAGGGATTGATGCTTGAATAGGCATCTAGGATGAAGGTGGAAATGTTGTTAGAAGAGTGCAAACTCTACGTGGAGTTTCAGTTAACATGAACCAAAGTAGAATTGGTTCAGTCGGAAGTAAAAATTAATCAAGCTACAATCATCATAAGACATGCACAGTGTCACAAGTTCACAAGGTGAATCACAAATTCTTGTTAGTTGTTAAGCCTGAAAAGCAAGATACATGCCTGGCTGAAGGAAATGAGGGGACTGAAAGCGATGGGACCACTCTCGATTTTATGCAAGCCTCATCTCTGAAAGAAACATGCGCTGAAGTACTAAGCATGACATAAAATTGTTATGCCAAGCTTTATCAAGTGACTGAAACTCTCCTGGCAGTTCCAGCAGCACAGATGAGGGCTGAAAGAATCTGAGAGCTTAGATTTGTTGTTTCATTACAGAGCTCCAGTATGACAAAAAGAGTGTTAAGGAACTGTAATTTAGTTCAGTCAAACAAGTTGTTCATCATACGATTGTGCATGGCAGCAGAAACATTTTGGGAACATTCAAATAAAGTAAGAAACATAAAATTTAAATAACTGAAATCTGAAAACCAGAAGCAGTCAAAACAGAATGTGATTTGACTATTTTCTAAACAATAACACTATCACGTCTGTGTCAGGTGGGAAGTCGGGGGGGATCCTGAACTGAGCAATCTAATTAAATAAATAATAATAACCCCCCCCAAACTCAAATGGGGCAAAATGTGTATCAAATCAATTTGTTGTGTACCACAGGAAGTATTCTTTAGTCAAGCAGACACATATTACAGAAGAATAAGACATCATCTTCTCAAAGTTCAAGAAAAGGTGAAGGCAATAAGTGAGTCAACCATTTTGCCCATTGAGGCTTGAGACTAACAGTGCAACCAGAATGTACTGGGAAAGGAAAGCCCCAGGGCATGAGATGACCAGCTGATTATTATTCTGGTTTTATATATCTTAAGAAACTCTATTTTGTACCAACTATTAGTTGTTCCTGGAAGAAATTTGGAGGTCACTACACCTTCAATACCCATTGCTGCATTGTGCAGAGGCTCACAGTTCACCATCGCAGTCACGTACAGCCAAGGCAGGGAGCAGCCCAGACTGAGTGACTGCAGAGCAGCTCGTTAGTTAAGCACAACTCCCACTGGAGCTGGGCTCTGCCTCAGCAACAATTGGAGACATGAAGAACATTTTCATAGGTGCTATTTCATTTCTAACATTAATTTACTGCTAGCTTGATCTTTCAATTTCTTATTTTAAAACACAAATTTGGGTAGTAGCTGGCAAGCTTCTTAAATTATTCTTTTTTTTCTCCTTCAACTCCATGATCCCATAATTGCCTCTTCCACTTAAGCCAATGACAGCTTGACTTATCAATGATAAATTTCTCCAAAAAACTTTCAAAGCCTCCACAAGCTTGTCTGACATACAGATTAATTCCTTCTTTCCTCTCCCAAATTAAATAAGTCACAGTGGCTTAACCAAAAAGAAGAAAAGACCTGCACTTTCTTCTTCATTATTTCTCCCGGTTTGCTCCATTTGTCACATATGCCCTTCCCAACTGCACCTCTCCCTGCTCTTAGTAAAATGCTCCATATAGACTAAGGATCACTGGAGCAACAAGAAGATTGGGAGAAGTTTGCACAGCAACAAGCTGCATGGACATCTTACTATCTAGGTCCTGCCTTGGTTTCTTCTCCCCTTGTCCATGTTTGAAATCCCACTTCACAAAGTCCCCTAGGAGGAAATTTAAAAAAGACTACCCACAATATAAAGCATTTGTTTGCTTTTTGTGTGCTGCACAGCGGAAAGAACTGTTACATTACTTTGGATATTAAGCAGCTGGGTTCATCCTGTTTACTGATGATAGGATGAGATTGTCATAGGCCTATAAAATGGGCATGATGGAGAATAAAAGATGCTGTTAAAAGGTTTTTATATATGTATATATTCAATATCTAGGTAGGCTTGCTAATGCAGAGGGCGAAACCAACTATTTACCTCTGTTTATTTCAAAGTAAATTGTAGGAGACTATGATAAAATAGCAGTGAAGACACACTGTGAGTAATTTTTCCTCAACATCAAATCCAATCAATAAGAAATCAGGTTTGTATCATAGGAAACAAAAGCCTATGGAAGCAACATAAGTGCATAGGAGGACCACAGATGAGATGGCATTAAGCTCTTTTTCATTGGAGTAAACAGAGAGAAACACAAACAGTGCTCTTAGAGGCACAGACAAAAACATTTCCCAGAAATCGCTATTAGATCCTGACCTTCCATTAGGACAAGCCAGCATGTGATTCTGTGCTCAAGGGACCATATAACAATCAGATGAAGCAACACAGAAAGTTCAGTCTTTTCAAAAAAAGAGATGTTAGTACCCAGTAATCCACCCACATTCAAAAGCCCGGCTAGGCTGCATGCAGAAAGTACCTGGTGGTGCATGTGGGCAGCCAGCCTGACCTGTTGGCTCCTTTCAAGGCTGCAAGCAGCGTGCTGCATGAGAGGAAAACCAAAACCTTAGTTACTTGCCTGCACTAGTCTGCAAGAAGGAGGTGATTTTCACGACTATAGTGGTTTCTCAACTGTTTCAAAATCTACTTTATTTTCTCCTTAAATTAAAAAAGAAAACCTCTAAAAGTAAATACTTTGTAAATACCCTTTGTTTTAGTTCTCATTACAATGAAAAAGAGAAGTCCTTTTTCATGTAAAACCTAAAGAAAAAGATTTCTGTATTGGTTTTCAGTTTGGCAGGCCAAGCTGAATTTATAACTATAGAGCTTACTCTGAGAGAATGCAGTAGCAGATTGAACAAAATAGAGACGAGATATAAATTCAAAGCATTGAAGCCTATGCTAAACTCACAGGTAGTCCTATGGTTTTACAAATAATACACACTTTAGTTTAAGCATGCGTTTAACTGATTAATTTCTCATAAACCACGTCTCGTTTACACATTTTAACGATTTTTTTTTTAAATAACATGTTAACATTATTGCTATTTTGAATCATTTATTTATCAAAAGCTAGGATTCTTTTACACTAGAATACTTACAGAATTTATTGTAGGTCAGACTGTTTCACTGTCTCTGAGTGGAGTCCATACATCTGATCAACCTTAATGATCCTTCCTACATGCATTTCCCAACTGCAGACTTCACGAATCTAAATACGTATTTTTATGGAAAAACAGGTATTTAAATGTGTAAATGACAAATTGCTATGCTTTCAACTGACAAGCACAAAAATTGATGCCAGGAAAATTTTTGGATTTAATTCACCTTTCTTTTTCTGCACACAGTCTTGTGAAACCTGATAATATAACAGAATTTGGGCACATTAATTGAAATGAGGTAACAGCAAGATAAATTAGCATGAAATTATGCCTGTAGGGTCGCAGCAAACTTAACAATCACAAAAGCATGTCTCATTTTCTGATGGCTTTTGCAATCTCTCAGATTGCACTGACTTTAATAGGGAAGTAAGTCTGATTGATATCTCAAGTGTACCTGTATGAAGACATCAATTTCTTATTTATATTTAAGAAGCTATGTAAAGTCTCTATAGCCATCATTTTCATTCTTTAATTGTCCATCATGTTCCTGGCAGGGATTCTTTCCTTCCTATTTAAAAAAATAAATAAAATAGATGTCTAAAAAGACATTAATAATAGGGCAAGACTAGCCGTAAGGTATCTCCAGAAGTCTGACTGTGGTTTTAGCTACTAGCCAAAGATGAAGACAAAAGAAAGGTGGGAGTTTACCTGCCTGCTGAAGGTAAGCCATGCGTATCAACAAATATGCCACTTCAAATACCCCTATCGCGCCAAGATGATTAGCTGCTGAAAAGGGAGAAAGGCTATATGGGATTAAAAAGCTCAGCCAGCTAGGATGTGTACATAGATGCATGCTATAGAGAGCCAAGAGCTGTAAGGTAACAGCATACAACTCATAAGAGCCAATTTAACACATTCAAGGACAGCCAGAGGTCAGAGTCACTGGAACATGCTGCTGCATTGCTGGTTCCCGCTTTGTCCTTTATGGACACCTATACCTGATATCACACTTAATGCTTGCAGGCCTTGGGCTGGTTTTGGCTGGGATAGAGTTAATTTTTTTCATAGTAGCTAGTATGGGGCTATGTTTTGGTTTTGTGCTGAAAACAGTGCTGATAACACAGGGATGTTTCAGTTACTGCTGAGCAGCGCTTACACAGAGTCAAGGCCTTTTCTGCTTCTCACAGCACCCCACCAGCGAGTAGGCTGTGGGTGCACAAGAAGTTGGGAGGGGGCACAGCTGGGACAGCTGACCCCAGCTGACCAAAGGGATATTCCATACCATATGACATCATGCTCAGCATATAAAGCTGGGGGAAGAAGAAGGAAGGGGGGGACATTCGGAGTTATGGTGTTTGTCTTCCCAAGCAACCATTATGCATGATGGAGCCCTGCTTTCCTGGAGATGGCTGAACACCTGCCTGCCGATGGGAAGTAGTGAATGAATTCCTTGTTTTGCTTTGCTTGTGTGTGTGGCTTTTGCTTTGCCTATTAAACTGTGTTTATCTCAGCCCATGAGTTTTCTCACTTTTACCCTTCCGATTCTCTCCCCCATCCCACCCAGGGGGAGTGAGCGAGCGGCTGTGTGGTGCTTGGTTGCTGGCTGGGGTTAAACCACAACAGGCCTGAAGAAAGGAAGCTAACGGGTACATCTCACAGGGAGGAGAGCTCTGTACGTAGGCAAGGATGAGACAGGCGGGGCCCTGGAGTTATAGGCAGAGTCTGGAGCAGTGATTTGCAGTCAGTGGGCACACAGCTGCCCTTGGAGTCAGGACGGAGGGTCAGAGCCGCAGTGCCCTGGGACAGCACATAGTGACATGTGAGAGAGAGCGAGCGGCTGGAAAGGGAGATTTTGAAAGCAGCAGCTCTGCAATTTCCTCTACAAGAAAAAATTAGTCGGAAGGACACAATGTACTCAGAACTATAATACAGGGGAACTGGAAGCTCTAGAGGGAGGGAGGTTTTTTTTCTTCTTTTTATTGTGTCCAGGACCAGCCAAACAACAAGGCTCATTCAGAGAAAGGCAACAGAAAACAGCTTAATCATGATCTCCCTGCCTTTCCATTACAAACTATTTCAGGGTGTCATTCACTTTGAAATACATCAGCCTCTCATTATATCAAGCAATCCAGGCTGACTGCCACAATGTGTCACATCTACTTTTGCCCAGGACTGATGGTTCTTCCACAACCAGTGGATTATAGAAGGATCTTTGACACCTTGTATTTTAATAATTCCTGCTACCAGCTCAGAAGCCTTAGAAGGTTAGGGAGAGACAGTGACAGGAAGTATTAATGCTATAGTAAGTATTCACTCCTAGAGGTTTAATGCATCATGCATGATTTTCAGTTTTACCTTGGCTGTGAAGTGTCATCACCTCATCTTGATTATTTTTGGGTTCAGTTTTCACAGTTTCCATTCTAGACCTGTTCCTGGTACTGGACTGGGCTGAAAAAGGGAGGGAGAATGACCATCTTGGCCCAGAATGCCTGGATAGAAAAGATACTTTAGAAATCCAGCAGGAAGGGAGATGGTCCAAGGAAAACCTATGGCTCTGTGATATTTTTGTCTGGTCAGGCTTCCTGGTGGTTCTAACCTGCAGAAGCTCTACCTAGTGATAAACCTCAATGGTCCAAACAAACCTTGAGCATCCTTATCACATCTCCTCTCTGCTCCTGTGTGGTGCTGGCAAGTGTGTGGGAAATATGGCTATAAAGCCCCTTTATCCACCCCTCAAGGACACCACTGTCTTTTGGAAATACTCAGGGAAGCAGTCTGGGTCAATTAGTATCCCCACTTCGATCAGCAGAAATTAAAAAGAGCATGAGACAGAATCACAGCCTTCATCTATTGATAAATTGGAGACCAAAATTATCCCCAAACTGATTTCTGAATCTACAGCTACAAAATTGTTTTACTGTAATGCACAGGATATTAGCCATTAATCATAATGACTTTACCTGTCAGATTCAATGTCATCTTTGCTCCCCTTCAAGATGAGAGAGGAGCTCTAGACCTCTGCCGAGATCTTTCATTCTCCCATGGCAGTTTTGCATCTCAGGCCGCAGGTGAGAGCTGGCACATTCAGTAACAGAGTATACAAAATACTCCTGGGAACCACCATGCTATACCTCTTTTTGGCTTTTTTTTTATTCTTGAACCCTTACACATTCTTACCCACATTCATGCAAACGGGCAAGTTTTACAGGAAAAAAATGTTAAAAGAAACAACAAGTACTATATTAGCATAAAGTCCATTTACACAGCAGCAGCTTCTCCAGAAATGGACACCCACCTAATGATAGAAAGAGAGGAACAGTAAACTTGTTGCTGTGATACAGACCTCATCCATGTCAATGGATAAGCAAAAGCCTGGAGCACTACTGACAGAAAAATACCTAGTGAGGGGCACAGGAATGGCCCTGGAAGACCTGGGATAAGAAAAACCTTCTCATCCCATCTACCAGAATATCCCACTTCCCAGAAAGTAAGTGTATGAGAGAGAGATGATGCAGAAGAGACAGTGATTGCATTAGCAAGCACATGTAAGAGTTGAGCCATCACAGGTTCTAACATAATAGTCACTTCTCATCCGAGTTGGAGAGACATGTACCGTGGTGCCAGAAGCACCACCAATGAGCCTAAAATAAAAAGCTGCAGCACTCCAGAAAAGCAGGAAGCACAAGTATACACAAAATACAAAAATGAAGGCAAAGCTCCCATTAACCTCTTTTCTGTCCCCACTTTCAAAGAAATTTGCTATTTTGGAAGCCCAGGGACTCCATGAATATTTCAGACCTCCTCATGTTCATAAAAAACCCTGTACTTGCAATAGCTTCTGGGTGTTTTTTCTTGCTTTCTAGTCAGCAGGAAATGTAGGTTGATTAGTTTATAGGTCTCTTTTCATGAATGTAGAAGCAAACAGGAAAATTAAATTATCTTCATTTTACATTTAGGTCTGTAAGTACTTAGTTCAATGATTACTCTTAATCTTTCACTGGAAGATGTTCTGGAGTCTAGATAAACTTTCTCTGAAATTGCTGTCTCCTACACTGAGTATATCCTTATCTTAGATTATTGCAGTAAGACTTGATGCCCTCAAAAGTCCTGGTCACAGCTGGACCACAGCCTTCTGAGGTAGTTTATATCAGTCGCCGGGGGTCTCACAGCAAATACATTGTGATACCTCTGTGTCCAGAGAAGTGCCAGCGCAAAACTTTATGGTGGGATCTGATTATAGCTACCAACCAGCTGCTATATTTTGTGCCAAATGGAGCTTTGTCAAGTTATGCTGTTTCAACCCCATATGAAGTAGCCTTAAATGCATCTCTGTGCCTGTGCATTGTGACCATTAGGTTGAAACTTTCAAACAGTACTGTCCCATTCCCAGAATACAGAGATACTCTACTATTTGACTATCGTGCTTTGCTGCTGCTCTCTTTAATACGTTTCTCCCTCTGGTCTAAAGCATGAGTATGAACCACATAATACCTATCTAGAAAATAGTGCTTTTACTTTTCTACCAATGAATAACTAATCCCACCTTCCTCTTTGGCGTTTAGCCAAATTCTATATGAAGCTAAGCCAACAGTGAGAAGTGTTACAAATATTCTAGTTTGCCTTTTTGCCCACATGATGTTCAGAAAGACATCAGAAAGACTCGCTTTCTGGTTCATCTGACATAATATGTGTCTGAACTCAAAAGCTGACAACAAAAAAATTAAAAAAAATAAAATCATTCCAGAGTCATTTCACTCCCACGCATTGCATCTGGGAAGCTTTGCTGTGTACAGAGTTTCTAGTCTGATTCTTCTGCTCCTTCACTGCATATGGAATATTCTCAAATAAATTTTGCTCATTTGAAAGCTGATTAAGCTCAGGCTGTGCTCAGCAGATAATTAAATTCCTTGGCTTTCAGACTCCAGCAGGCCCGTGGGGGATCAACACAGTAGAGGAGTGCATGACCCTACTTTAAGGTAACTGGCCTCTAATGCAAAATCCCAAACCCAAAAGTCACAAACTTTAGCTCCATACACAGCTCACTGGGAGATACGGACCATGTAAAAAAGCATCCCAAATATCCTGCAGGTTGAGCAGAGCAGCATGTAGTGTAGAATTCCATCTAGACAAAGCAGTAAGTATATCTGAATTCTTTCTCCTTCACTCAACCCTCTGACAGAGTTTATAATTTTTGTTTCATAATACAGCCAGAGGCCCCAGCTCTGGGTGACTTTTTTTTAGAGCATGGCTGCATTTCAGATGACCAGTTCTGAATTCAGATAAACAGTGGGCATTGTTACACATGGCTTGTGCCTGCTTGCCAGTGATACCTGTTCTGTTTACTGGAACTAAGAGAGTCATGAACTTCTCAGCTTTCAGGCAGATTGACTATAGAGGGAGCCTGAGACTAGGTAATGAAGTTAGACTGGGGTTTCTAGATAACACCCTGCAGAAGTCTATGTGAAAATGAGATCAGTTACCCTTCAGAGGCACCTTTCTCTCTTTCTTCTGTCTGAAGAGGAAACCGCAGCTGAGAAATTTAGCCTACAGACCTAACTTTTTAAAAAAAGTCTAAAGTTAGGACAGCTGAATCTCCAGTGTTAGTCATTAACTTTACACACTGTGCAAATGCCCTCTGGTTTACTTTTTCTTGTTAAAAGAACGTTGTAAATAGTCGAGCAGACACCCAAAAAGTCAACAGACTGATATGCTTCTTTTAATGCAAAGTATTATTTGAAACCTTTAAGATAGATCATTATTAAGATAGTAAAAGACAAACATTTATTAAAAGATTTGCCATGACCTCAGTCCTTTCCCTAGGAATTGAATATTAATTCATTGGCCATAGTCTTTTGATATTTAAAATGCTTTCCAATATATTCAGCAGAAGATTCAGAGCTTCTTCATCAAACATCTCTTCCTCTCCCAGCCCCTCCAGGCAGATTTCTGCTTAACAGCCCAGTTGTCAAATTGCCAGTCACTTTGCTGCATGCAGTTCTGTTTTCAGAAATAAATGAAATAATAAGTCTCCTTACAGTACAAAGCAGCACATTTTCATATGCAGGGAAGCTTCAGAGAGCATGCATGAAACTTAGAGCAGCTGTGCTGTCAGACAGTCTGTAGATTTGAGAACCAGTAGCGAGAATCACTTGAAAGATAACATACAAAGACATTTGGAAGTCATAGACAGGAAAACTTTGATTAAAGAGGAGGATCAGGAAAATAATAGGTAGGATCAGCTCTGGGTAGAATAATCTGACAAGATTGCAAGGGAAAAAAAAAGAAAAAAAGAAAAAGACTTCAATGAAATTCTGAGTTTGGATTAGGAAGACCAAAACAAACTTCTGCAACACGCTTGAGATCACCCAAAAGCACTTCAAATGTCATTACTCCATCTTGATTCCTCCTTTGTGCAAGTAATACAAACAATACCCAGTTCCTATGTTTGTGAATTTTGTTCTAAATATAAAGCAATTGCCAAATCTCTACAGTAAGCTAGTGAACTTGTAGCAAGCCAGAAAATTAATTAGCACCCAAAACAAACAGGTCTCAAACATCCCAGTTACATGGAGACAGACTTTAGAATCTGGTCCTAAGCTCTAGTAACACATCCGAGCTTTCCTACTTGAGATTGACTCAAAAGAATTATTGCTGTCGTAAGAACAAAATAATCTTTGGGACTGTATTTCACTTACCTAGAGCTATATCCATTTTCAGGGTATAATTTGAACCTTTTGAATCCTTATTTTCATTTTAATTTCAAGATCTCAGATTACTCAGTTTGTAATAAGTTAAATTTACATATGAGAGACACTTGCCTAGAACAGAAGTTGCTTATTTTTCCCTAGTACTGTCGCCAAAGGGTCATTCTGGTTCACATTTATCTTAAGTTTAGCAGTACTGTAGACGTCTCTTTTAAAAGCAGTAGATCTTAGAGCCCATTTTACTACACTTAAGCCAGGCCATGCCTTCTCTGCCTAGGCAGTTGTTTCCACCTCCCTCATGGCCAAGTCTAAGAAGCTACACTTGCAATCATCATTAATTAGCCAGCAAAGCCAGGAGAGTTCAAACAGTCAATGGGAAGACAAGAAAAAGAAGAGAAGCCTTTCTCTTGCAGTACACTTCAGTGACACCTTACACATAATATTCATTCTTGTACATACTCACAAATTACCTGTTTCCACCAAACTTGTTTCTGTTGTACTTACACATTAAGCCCACAATGAACAGTGCCTTAAATGACTGTTACATTTTTGCTGCAAAGCTTTTGCCCAGTCTAGAAAACTCTTAAATATTTCCTTTATTTATATATTGTCATAGTAATAAATGAAGCTAATATAGGGAACCTAATGGATTGTATTTATTTTCCTTCAGTATCAATTTTCTGTTGTTTCAGAAGTATTATAAATAAAAACAAAGAAAGCAACTTTTTTTTCAATATGAGATACTGAGATAAATTAACCCTAGTAAAGTCAGCATATTCA
>VYZW01044507.1:2762-48654 GCA_013401315.1 Balaeniceps rex | reverse complement strand
CTGTGCAAATAAAAAAGGATCCTCACACATTTTCTTTCTCAAACTGATTTTAAAAATCGGTTTCTTTGCTAAAAAATGTTGCTAGTTCTCATAAATTCATTTGAATTGCAGAGTTATAAAGGAAAAGAAAGAGGAATTAACGCCTGACCTAAACTGCAAACTCAATAAACTACTACTGTGTCTGTGGCATATAAAACAGTATCTACAGCTGCGTCGAGCATCAAGGGTCACGCTTGAGAACTTTTCTGTTGCGAGTCAGGAAACACAGGAAAAGCACACAGTCTTTCCAGTGTTACCTACTGAGGAGGTGGACACATTTCCTTTTCTGACAGATGTAGAGCTTGGAGAGGGCAACACAAGTTGAATGATGGAAGAGTCTGGAGATGTCACCCAAGAAACTAAGCATGTGAGCCTAAACATACACTGCCTTTGTAATGAGACCTTTTAGAAGTGCAGCTGTTTAGTATTACCAGAAAGAAATTCTTCACCTAACACAAAATGTAGGAATGCGTTCCTTCCTCTGACATTACGGCCTCTCAGTAATTAAAATGCTGAAACTGCATGGCAAAAAATTGCCATATAAAAGCATTTGTGACAGACAGGATTGGTTTTGGTTTTTTTTCCTCTTAGTAGGTGTTGTGTGTTAGTCTGTTAGATGGAGGGATTTAAGTTATAGAACTTTATAGTTCTAAGGTCAAAGAGCTGCTTCCGCTCCTGTTTGTCAGGCACTGAACTTACGACCCTGGACACTCTTCAGTAACTACAGCTCTTCACATTCCGCTACCTTGAGGGTACATCATATATTGCAGTTAACATCTAACATAAAAACATTTGGTATTTCTAAATCACTTCTTTCCCCTGCGACTGCTGTTACTCACATTAATGCTCCAGAACACCCATTTTGAACAAGTGAGAGTAAAACATCTAGAGAAATGCATTATTAGGTAAGATTTATCAGGTACAAAGATTTTCTACTCAACACTTCAAGAATTCCAAGGTAGAGCTACCTGCCTACAAAAATACTTCCCTCTCAGATCTGTCTTTGTCTTTCTAATTAGAAGATTCCAGAATATTTAGAGCCTTTTAAGAATCTCAGCTAATACAAGAAAAAAGAGAGAAAAACCAAATGCAAAAGTGCAGAACCTGCATTCTGCAGCCCAGCATCTAATACGGAAAAAAGGAGTTTCTCTGTTTTGAAAGATATGCCAAGTATTACCTCCTTGTGTTGCCTTCAAGTTTTCCTTCATGAAACTATATCAGAGAATGTCCTCTCTTCAAAATGGTGTTATAAGCTGAAGTTGGAGCCATCTGGTCACTACTTACTGTACAGCTAGCAGTTCACTTTGAGCCTGGGTAGCTGTCAGATTTAAATAAGCAATATTATCATGGTGAGTTGGGGGTTAGTTGATTTTTTCCCTAAATTGCATCCAATATTTTTGAGGCTTGTCCTTTGTTAAGAAAGAGACTATAAAATCTGTATTACAAGAAGATATATGATGCTTATAAACCAGAAAATGAGGGGAAAGTGCATACAAATGAGTCTTTTCTTGTCCCTGTTGTCATCATTAGGAAATTAATGTTTACAGCTGAGACTTCCCTGTCATCAGTAAAGGCACTACAACAGAACAGAGGGATGCCAAAGGCACATCATACTTTCTGTCTGCATTTTTAATTCCTGCATTAGACAGCAGATACAGCAAATCAGGAAGTTTAACTGATATTCTTTAGGGGAATAATGATAAGAAAATATGATGAGTGCAACATTCAGGTTAAAAAACTAAATCTCAGAAGACAAGATATATAGCCCAAGAGGAGCTCAAAGCTCTTCTGCCTTAAATATAGTCTTAATGATTTTGTAGTAAATTATATTTTTCCACAAGAAAATTAGTTCCTTATTTCTTAGGGCAACATAGAAAGGTAAGAAAGGCTGTGAATGTGTTCTATCTCTTCTTTCTATGGTCTGCAGGAAAGCTGAGGCCCTATGAAGACACATTTTCACAGTCTTGCAAGGCACTCACTGGCTACACTGCTGCATCCACAATACCATGTGGGAGGGGAAGGCTGTACCTCAGAAGGCGGCAAATTGAAAACTCTGCTTTTCTTTGTATACCCAGATGCACAGAGAAGCGCTCAACTCCCTGAGCATCTCTCCTTGGGATTTCCCGAGCTCAGACAATCCTTCTAAATGACAGTTAAAAACCAAACTCAGTTTGGGATAAACTAAAGTTTTCCATTGAGCATCTAAAGCTGTATCCCTTGAGCATCCCAACATTTGAATAGCAATCTCAATGTTCGAGCAAAAGACAGATGAAATGGTAGGTGAGCTGAGCCTTCCATGTTTAAGATCAAGTTCCATGATTGATGAAACATCAAAACCATTCACCAAATGTAATTAATTCAGTGACAGTTGGCTATGCTGGCAGTGTTTGAATATATAAATTTGGAGTGGTAGCTCTTCCCAGTGTATCTCTGTGGCTACAGAGTAAATGCCCAGTGATAATAGAGATAAAAGAAAGTGTCACTACCTGCTTTAATATTTCTAGCCTGTAAAAAAGTACTGCCACAGTTGTGAATTATTTATTGGGATCAGAAGTCAACTTGAGAGAGGAGATGTGCATATACCCCGGTTAGGAAGGAAGTAAACCTAGAGTTTGGGAGGCCTAGCAAGAGAAGAGAAGGTGGTCAGGTAGCCCAGGACACAAGTGAGCTCTCCCCAGGAGAAGCGACATCCAGGGAGAAGAGCAGAAGTGGCAATGAGGTGAGATCTCACCGGGGTGAATGCAGCCACAGGGGAAGCCCACAGCAATGCTTTAGGCATCTGGTTACCTCCAGGCAGCAGTACTTCCTCCAGGAGAAGCTGGGGAGGGGTTTACCAACTGAAGAGACACACACATACATGCACACACATTAGTTGATGCATTTTATGCTGCCTACATAAAATATGCCTGCATACCTTAAGACATATGTAAGCAAACTGGCCACTGGCCTCATCTCCCGAGCAGCTCCATATCAGGACATCAGGTGGATTCCTGTAGGAAAGCAGCTTCTGAGAATAGCCATTGTTGTCCTATATCACGGCATAACATTGTCCATATGGGGTTAATGTGAAGCTATCCTACCTCAAGCAGTGGCCATCCAAGTCCCCCCAAGCCACATTCTTGCCAGTCTTCTCACCATGCTGGTTATCCTCAGTACTAGAGGAAGAAGCCTGATGGAGGTGACCTGGTGATGGCGTAGCCTGTTTCTGTTCCCTCCCCCAGTCACATCTCTGGCCAAAACATCATTTGGCACCATCCTTAACTACACTGGGTAACCTAAGGGAGCGGTAGGCACAGTCAGGATACTCTGTTTTGTGTCTCTCTCCAGTCCCACATAATTTACATTTTTGGTCCATTGGTCCTCACTCTTTCACCATTGTTTATTTGTTATCTCCAACAATCATTTGGCTTTCCCCAGATCTGTGTCTTTACATGTCCACCTTGCCTTCTCTTTTTTTNNNTTTTTTTTTTTTTTTTTTTTAAGGCGATGGGAAATGACATTTCATTTAGGTAAGAATGCTTCTCTAACTGGGAAACCAACAGGAAGAGTATGACCTTAAACTGGCTAGGGAAAGCAGTAAGTGTGTATGATGCTGCTCCATAATACTTCTCCCATCTCTAGTTATTTACAGCTCATAGACTTTCCAAGCTGTTTGTGGATGTGTGCCATTAGTAACACTCATGGGATTTCTCTCCCAACAGTTTGGGCTGTCCTTCCTTGAAGCCATGTACATTTTTAACATCCACAGCTCTCTTTGGCAGTAAGTTCCCCAAGTCTACAGCCAGCTTCCATTGTATCTTCTGAATCCTGCTTGAATCAGCTCCATGATGTGTCCCCTATTGTTTCCATTGGGAGAAAGAGTTTGCTCCTTATCTATCTTTTCCCTGGCATGCATCTTTTTATGGACATCTCCCTTAAATTGTTAGGGACAGGGTTAATTCACTAGTCATAGTGTTTGAAAAGAATGAAAAAGCAAAGTCCAGGTCTGAAGTACAATATTCAGCAGGTACTTATATCTGTTAATTTTATAGTAAGATAGTACAAACATACCACTGCTCTATGTCCTGTTTGCAACTTTTTCTGTCTCAGAAGTTGTTTTTTCTTCAGAAAATGTTTGGCTCATTAAAACTAAAACAACAATCCTACACCCTGCCTCAAAAAGCCTCTTTTTAACTAATTTTCATTTAATAAGACAGCATCTTATTCACCTCATTGATTTTACTCCCACGGACAAATCAAAAAATTACAATTATTCGAAGGAAAAAATTAACTCTTAGTCCTATTAGTGTCCATGGTCTTGTTTTTCAATATCTACGTGCAGTCAATTTACATGGTCTAAATCATCATGAACATTTCAGTTCTATGCAGTCAATCACAACATTTATTTCAGAAATTTGTGTTTGTCTTCATGCACAGCCAGGCTTTTTTCCAGTTTTACTGTGACTGTATGTGTATCTAGATAATTAAAAGCATCAGTGGCAATGTACGGTATACACTGTAAGATGACTTTCAATGCTTTAATGCAAAAACCCACTAGTCAATCAGAACTTGGCAGGTTTATGCACAGGCAGTTAAAGCTATGGACAGATATCTGCACAATTCCTGCTTTCCAGAAAGCTTTCAGACTCCCTTGGCCCAGCCAAAATTGGGAAAGTGTGGAAAGTGATTACCTCAGTAGCAGCAATTTAATTTTGCTTTTTTTTTTTTTAATTCAGACCCCTTCTTTTATTTCCTATTTCAAGGGGAAAACCAAGTTTGATTGTTTTTTTTAAATAAATCAGCCTTCAGGCTGTACTGAATACAACTTTAGAAAGCTTGCTGGGTTTTTTTATGATGTACTTGAGGGGAGTATGTTGAACTCTGCATGACCTGTGTTAGCATGGGAAGAAATCTCAGAACCGCAGAGAGATGTTATCTCAAGAGAAGATCTTTTCCTAGCAAATATTATCTTCATAATATGTTTTAATTCCTCAGCACTTCAAAATGGTTGCTGCAGATTATTGCATGAATAAAGTGTTTTGTTTATGCTCTGCTGATACTGGTTCCAAATGTACTTGGACTTGTTTGTTTACTCACCCACTGCCTTTTACAAAGAATAAAGCTCTAATAAGCTATAATGTGTTTGTTTCAAAAATAGTTAAGTATGGCAAATTGCACACCTATATGTTTTTCAGTTTTCTTTTTGCCACCTGGGAACCTATATAAATTATTTTTTATTGATGTGTGGCACAATATATGAAGATTTACAATGGATCCCCGCTTACACGGCCAGCAGAGGCTGCAGCCTGACCTGTGGGTCCCGCAGGGCTGTGTCAAGAGGGATGTGCCAGGGTCGGATCTCAGTGGTAAAAAGCTGGCTGCAATTTCCACAGAAAGGACTGTCTGAAAATTAATTAGGGAAAGTGGATCATTCTGGGGATTGAAATAATAGAAATAGGATGAGATTCAACAGTACGTTGTTCAAAGTCATTAATTCAGAAGATAATAACAGGTTTTGAAGCTCTACAGTGAGAACTCTTCAGCAGGGAAAAGCCCAAGAGGGGAACATGTTGGGTTGATTAGTTCATCACAGGGGAACAAAACCAAAAGAGACTCGCCGAAGCTGTGGACATGAAAGAGGCAAATAAGTTAGGTGAGGAGTTTTCTGCGGAACTGAGCTAAAACGTACAGACCAACGGGACTAAATGCTGCTTACAGTATTGTTGCCTACCATGTTGTACCGGGTGCGGGTGCCCAGGTGCCGGCAGCAGCAGCAGCGGGGGCTGCAGGGCGGTCCCCGTGAGGAGCGGCCGGGGCTGCCCCTCGCCGGACACAGCCGGTTCCAGCCGGCTCCAACGGCCCCAGCGCAGGGCAGGGCTGAGCCCCTCAGCCACGGGCGGGCGCCTCGGGGAAAGCCTGGGGAAGGAAGGGCAAAACGCTGCCCTAGCGTTTGTCTTTTTGTTTCCCACTAGCCTAATCAGCAAGCAAATATTTATTTTAATTAGCCATAAATTAAGTTCGTTAACCCCAAATCAAGTCTGTTTCACCTGTGATGGTAGTTGGTAAGTGGTATCCCTGTCTTCATTCAGACCCTTGAGCTTTCTCGTTCCTGTTCTTCCTATTTTCTGCCCTCGTCCCACTAAGGTGGGGAGTGAGCGAGCAGCTGGGTGGGGGTTTTGCTGTTGGCCAAAGGCAAACCCACCACACAGGCAGGGGATGACTCGGAGAACTCAGGTTGATGGCAGTCCAGAAATATACAAATACAGAAATATACCAAGCGTGAAGGAGAACAATGGAGACAAGTGAACAATGTTTGCGAGGGAACAAATGGGTAAAAGTGGAACTGATGAATACATTTATATTACAAACTTGAAGGGGGTGATTTTTAATCCACAAATCTGAAAATGTCTCCTCCTATGAACAGAGTGGGCAAAAATATGAAAAACAGCTAGGACAACAGAACCATTTGAAACAAAAAACCCCAAGCATGGTCAATGCGTAATCTGGTTTACATGACAGTGAGTATCTGTAGTAGCAGTAGACAGTTCCTGTGACATGTGAAATCTCTCTTTTTTAATAAGTGAGAGAAGTATTTTATCCAAACAGAAAACCTTAGGATACTTGAGACATGATTGAAGGGATCAGAATATTAATTTAAAATCTGAAGTCATTTCTGGACAAACAATGAAGATTTCATCCCTAAGGGTAACATTTTCTGAGAGCTCCTTCCAGTGGGATTGAGACTGCAATTTTTATTCAAGCCTATAAGCAATACAGTATATTATAAATAATATCAGGACCAAAGTTCTTCACCAGAATTCAGCTTCCCAATGAACACGTTGTAGAATACGATCAGTTTAACGACAACAAAGTCATTTTAGAATTGCATCAATAATGTCTACTGTGCACATCTATTAAAGGCATAACTGAAGGCATTGCTGTTGCTGCACATTCAATAACATGTGAGTCCATCAGTGCATTTCTTCTTGCTTCCAGATGACAGCATGTTTCAGTTGTAAAGGGGATCTTGGATCATCATTCAAAATCTACTCTACTGAGACCAACTCCAGCCTCCTAAGTGCTTTCTGGAGTCCTTTGCTTTGTTCAAAAACTACTTCAAAGCTAAAGAAATGTCCCTCTTGAAGAAAGTAATTTGCTTCAAAAGTTTTGTGTGTTATATTACAGCCAGTTGTTGGGAAAGGGTGGAGAATACTACTGTCAATTCCCAGCTCAAGCAAAGACTGCCTTCTAGGAGGCTGAGCAAATCCATTAGCCCCTTTTCTCCAGCAGAAGTGAAAATGTGAATTCTTACACCTGTAAAATGGAGACACAACCATTTCCTTGCCATAGAGGAACGCACCATGTTTACATAACATGACTAAAATGCTAAATGCTAAAGTGATTAGGGTCCCAGATATTTAAAGAAAGAAATCTCATTTTCTTAGAAGATTTTCAAATAGAAGAACAAAGCTCCAGCAAATCAAGTGTGGAAAATAATCCTCCACTGTCCCCACTCTCCAGCAAGCTAGATGTACTTACTTATCTTTCACACCACCAGTTTCTATGGCTCTGTGTTGGAAAGCTGCCAGAGCTGTAGGCAAACAGAAACTGATTCAGCTACTCAGAAGGAACAGAGTATTTGGGAATAGGAAAATTATCTATGTAGGAGGTTTGCCAGCAATTTCAATAAATTACACTCTAAAAGATAATACCATGAAATGGAAAAGTCCTCTTTAATTAAAAACTCCATTTTAAAAAGTATGTATATACATTTAGCTTTATAAAATAAAGACAGAAGAGCTGCTAAGCAGGCTCAGAGTTGCTAAAACTCTGGAATAAGCTAGTTTTAAAAATTAGATTTCTAAATGGGATTTAGAGCTTAATGGGGTCACAACTGTTTTGACTAATCTTAGTCCAAATAAGTGCAAAAGAGATACACACCATTTTTGGAAATGACAAGAAAACCATCGATTAAAAACTCCACACCAGCATGATACAAATTAATTGTTATTTCTCTTTGCCTTGGATTGCAAAAAGAAGTGAGACTGTTTATTCTTAAAACCAAGAATCAACTGGGATTTCAGGAAGTAATTTACAGAAGAACAGCCTCTTCAGAATTCAGATGTGTTTAAATTAGTTGTCTGGTCCTTGTACAGACTAGGGGGAGAAAGAGACACTTTCAAGGTAATGTTCAGAGCACCTAAGGTAGTATCTTGCTCTTGTGCCACTTTCCACTGGACCCTCTCTGCGTCCAGGGACTACAAAGGTAATATATGGAGTCCAGTATTGCAATTTACAGTCCTAAAATAGCTAAAGAAAGTGAGGCAAAACAAAGATCAAGTGAGATTTGTGTCTTGTTCGAACTGGCATTGCAATTTCTTGCATTATTGCCAGAGCATTTTTGCATAGCTAACATCATGTCTTGTAGGAGAGGGAAAGGTCTTTAATAAAGTCCATTGGATTTTTGGATGGACTATTAATTTAAATACATTCATTTTTTTCTCTTCTTGAGCTTTAATCCTCCTCCTTTGGCATTTTTAATTCTCTACCCAGTGGAACAAAGTACAGCTGTATTGTTGAAATGTTTATAGTTTCCTCCAGAAGAAAATAGAGAGAGTTAATGTAGTAGATCTATTTCAACATCTTCCACACAGCAACCATTATGATGTGGCACTATCTTTTACTAAAGCTGAGAGAAGATAACAGGGGTGTGTTGCAAGCAATGTGGTGGATGGAGTGGCTCAAGTGCAAGAGTAGGGTGTAGGAGACCTGATTTCTCTGCTGCTGGTCTACCAAGGGACTTTGATGCACAAAGTCAAATGACTTTCTTGCTCTCCCTGTAAGTAAATTGAAGTTAAAGATACTGAGACCCACCTGAAGTCCTTCATGCTCTTTGACAGAGGACCAAATGCTTTGGTTTTACGACATCCTGAAAAATTACCCACAACTGAAAGATTAGCTTCTGTCTGGAGAAGAATCCCAGGTAGCAAACATTGGTCTCTCATGAATAGCTTTTCATTGTATGTCTTTCTTTAACGAGGGAACAAGCAGCTTGAGGTAACAAGCTGTTTCCGAGAAAATTAATAGGACTGCTCATCCAACTAATTCACTACTTATCTTGGTAAAATCAGGCATCCAGGATTAAAACCTAGACTATTCTTTACATTCAATTTTGACTTTTAAAATCAGAACTTTCCACATCTTCTACCAGTTACCATTATGTTTTTATTTTTTCCAGGAATAAATAAATTTTACTATGTTTTTATGCTTTCCGGGAATAAATAAATTAATTTTTCTATGCCCTTACATAGAAGCTGATATTATCGAGGTGTTAAGGGACATCTTCATGGAATCCTGTGTACTCACATTTATACTTTAAACACTTCCAAAGGTGCTAAAATCAGGGACCAGAGGTCCCTATTATAATCTGTGGAGAGAGAGTGGCATTTTAGCATGAAACTGAGAACACATCAATTAGATGCCTGAAAAGGTGAACGGACTTCAAGCAGCAGTAACACACAGGGCTGCCAGATACAGAGCATGGGTTTACAGACTCGTCGGCCAGCATCCCTTCAATGTGATAGCATTGCCACCGCAAAGCTCATATGCTCCACAGGATGGTCTGAGGTGCTCAAGCCAAATTAACACATGCCTTGACTCCTCTGTAAGGATCCTGGCAGTGGATCCCATCTGCTAACACCACACTTCAGAATAGAGGGCAGCTTGTTTCTGACAAGATTGTATTTTCTTCTGAAGCACAGAGTCCTTGTTCCCCACAGCATCTCAGAACAAGGAAGGACTGAATGTTCAAACCGAAGTTCCCTCTTCATCTTCACCAGATAAATCTCTCAGTGAATCTTTACATTGGTGCTGGCACTGTCAATATTAATACTGTACCTGCTTCATGGCTGAATGGAGGGTGTTAGTCTACCTGGATGCCAGTCTAGCAAATACATCCAGGGCTAACTGATGCTCCAGGAAGCAATTTCAACTTTGCAAAAAGGTACTCTCAGACATACAGCAATCATCATCTTGAAAAAACCCCCCCGAAAACCCAAGCATTCGATTGTCTGGGTAGCAGGCATTTGAAAAATCTTGTTGTTCTAGGAAATGACTGTAACAAAGAACAGAATTGCTGCTTGTGAAGTAGGAGGAAAAGAGTTCAAAATGAATGAACACAACTTGTTGGTTGCAGCAACCTTTATGAAAAATCTGCTTTCTAATTCCATAGACCACTAATAGAGAAGCATATGCTCTATTTTAAGCTGTATATAATGCAATGGATAGCTATAATTCAACAGAATAAGGAACAGTATCAGCCAATATGTACTGTAAGTCAGGCAAGTTATTTATTTTGTCAGCAGTTGGAACATACAGCTGCTCATGTTTGTTAGGATTTCACATTCATCATTACATTTATTTGCTTACTTACAAATTGGTATGAAGTGTTACTTCTCTTCCCAGCCAAATAAATTACCAGCTGTAGATATCACAAGCATTATACAGAAATACGAATTACTCATGAATGGGATACAAGGATGAGAGGGAGAGGAGACAGAAAGACGTGCTCACTCTTAAAGATTTAACCCAAATTCTGCTGAGAAAGAGGATCTGAAGGCTTGGAAATCTGTGCTGCATGTTGTGTACACAGTAACGTATCCACTCAGTTTAATATTTGCCAGGCAAATCACAAAGCCCTCTCAGGCTACAGCAGCATATAATCTCCTTGAATGTTTTCCTGAGCTCCTGACTCCGGAATGCATAGATGAGTGGATCAATGATGGAATTGCACATGATGAGGATGAGGTAGAAGTTAAAGTGGGACATGAAGCACACACAGTAAGGGTTGTAGGGGCAGGAGATGTAGAAAATGAGGTGCAGGAAAAATGGAGCCCAGCACACAACAAAAACTCCAATCAGGATGGTGAGAGTGATGGCCCCTTTCATGTTGGCCCCTTGGCGAATAGGGCCAGTCCCTGGAAGAACGGCAATCTTTTTGATATGCATCCGAGCCATCATGAACATGTGGACATAGAGGGATGCCATGAGAATGAGCATAGTGAAGAACATGCTAATAAGGCAGATGATGACAACACTGCTGTCAGAGTAAATGATGAACAAAATGCCTGAGACTGTGCAAGCAGCCCAGATGCATGTGATGATGACCCCTACACGCTTCACCGTCATGATATTATGGTACTGGAGGGCGTAAAAGATAGTAAAGTACCTGTCCACTGCTATTGAGAGGAGACTGCAAATTGATGCAAGCAAGGAACTGCAAATCACTGAGTCAATGACATTGTCAATGTTTATGGTAAAGCTCTGTGCGTCTGTATCTGTATTGTTTAGCAGCGTGATGACAATAGTTTCTGATCCATTAGATACACTCACTAGCATGTCAGCCACTGCCAAGCTACAGATGAAGAAGTACATGGGCGAATGGAGGTTCTTGTTCTTGGCTATCGCCACAATGACCAAGACGTTCTCCAGCAAGCTGATGATGCCCAGAGTCACAAACACTTCAGGGGATACAAAGAGTTGCTCGTAGCAGCCTCCCGAGGAGTGGCCCTTTGCATTGGGCTCGCTGGCACCGCCGTGCAGTCCGTAGCTGTGGTTCCAGAAATGGAGAGGCTGGAGTGTCCCATGGTGCTGGGTGAAATTCATCTTATGGAGATCCCCTTTCAGCTTCCTGCTTTTAAAACTCCTTTTCCTTTTGCATTCCTTTGAAAACCTTCTTTGGCTTTTCAGCTTGGGAAGAAAAGAAAAATAAGCCAGCACCAAGACAGGCAGCAGTTCAGAACACTTTGACTGCTGTTACAAAATAAGGTTTCAAACTCAGAACTGGTTTACTCTCTCACAGATGCAGTTTCTGATCATCATCACATTTACCTTGGTGATCTATGTCACAGAGTCCCAACAGTCTGTAAGTTTGCATACGATTCTCCCCTACGGTCAGTTCCTGTTTAGTTCACTGCTATGCTGCAAGGCTTTTTTGTTCCCTTCCATTAAGAGAGGCAAACATAAAACACCCAAGTGATTGCTGCGGAGCAGAAACTAATTTCAAACTGCAAGCACTGGTCTCTCTGTCAGACAGTACATGCCGGCTGCCTGTTTTACGGTGTGTGGAGGAGAAAAATATTCAGGGCACTCTCCGCCTCTGCTTTGCCTTCCAGCCAATGGGGCTCGGGAGCTGCAGAAAGTCGAGGGGCTGCTGATTCTGAGCCTCTCTGAAACATCACAGTGCACAGTAGATTCAGATGCAGCACGAGCTACCAGCAGTTACAGGAAAGCAGATGGGCTACCAGAGATTTGTTTCCCTCCTTTAACTTCTCAGAATAGTATTTTAATACTGATTTTTAATTAACAATCTTAGAGAACTGTACTAACAATCTTACAGAATTCCTGCAGCTGAACTAATAGCTTTTTATTTTTCAGACTGTGATTTACTGTGATTTACTCTTGTCCTTTCTGTGGCACAAAGTTGTTCTGCCTTATATATGTGGCAAAATAGGAAAAGGACAAGGAGGCAAGAGAATACTTCTTTCCTCTTGGTTCTCTCTCCCAGATCCTTGCATTGCTAACTTTTCTGTTGTCCATTTGCAAGTTGCGTTGTTGCAAGGTTGTATTATACTCTCTGAGCTTCTTATAATTTTTAGGAAATGGAGACCGTCTAAGGACCAAAAATAGAACAAGGAGCCAGAGTCACAAATGGCTTAATAGATTGTCCTAAAGAAAGTAGTTTTTCCCAGGTAATAGCCTTCTTCATCATCTTATTTCCAGGAAAGAAAAGATGATAGAGTTGATTGCAGAAGCCGTGTTGCCATCAGGAAGTAGGCTGTTGGGCAGAAAAAGAAAAGTCAGTATTTAGAATAGATGAAGGACAGCAACAGGAGACAAATTTGCAACCTGTAAGAAATGGGGCTTATATAATGGTAATGACACAAAGGCATCAATAAAACTCCTGAAAGTCCATCCCGAGGGATGTCCCTGTGCTTACCTGGCATGAGCTGAAAGTCAGCTTGTGTGCAGTCTGCCAGGGAAAGCCCTTGAGAAGAATGAGGAAAAGAATGCCAAGTGAATATGAAGAGATGGGAACAAAAGTTGTTTTGCTGTTTCCTCTTCAAGCATTGCAATTGAGGATTGAAAAACAAATATGCTGAATAAAGCCTAACGTACAGGTGGATTTTAAAGCTATGGAAGCTATAGGAAAGTCAGTCACTACACCTGAGAGTAATGTGTGCAAGGAAGCTGTTTGAATGAACGTTTCCAGTCAACTACCAGGAAGGCTATGGAGGGGTCTGTATCTGATGCAAGAGTATATTTTCTTCAAACTCTCAAACTTTTTTCATCTTCTGTGCATCAGATAGTTTTAAAATGAACAGCTATAAAGAGATACAGGAATACAACATGCGTGTGGAAGCATGACTATCTGTATTCAACATCCCAGCACCAGGGTAAAGCATGATTTTACTTTCACATTTGGGTTTGCTATAGATCTATGGTTATAAAGACCTATATCAGAAGAAAAGCCTCAGCTAATTATTTCTGGGCCTTTCCCCAGACAGACTGCTTCATAAAGCTGAAACATAAACACCCAAGACAAACAAAATAACTTGCACCACAGAAAATCCCACATTTATCAGTTTGGAAAACATCATTCACCAGCAGCATCCTTGCAATGGAAGAATAGCTTGCTGCTGAGAGGGTGAGATTTACTTTCCTATCAAGACATAATGCAAGCCAGGATTCAAAAAGATTTATTATCTAGTTACTGATCCCTGGGCCAGTATACACTAACTCCTGCCACAGACAGGACTTGCATACCTAACCCTTGAGGGCATAGCTACAATGCGAGAGCAATGAGAAAATTCATATAGAGACTGACGTGGGAGAGCAGCATCTCCCCAGCCAAGGTATTTTTCTACACCTGCAGCCAGAAATGTGTAATCTTCAAGTTATCCCAGGGAAGCAGTCACTCAGCATCCCTTCCTTCATCACCCCCTCCATGCTGGAAGTGCCCACGGCACAGGGATCGCTCCCCTTCACCTACTTCGTGGAGCTAGAGCAGGAGAGGCTGGCAAGAATAGAGAGAAGCTACCTCCAGAGGATACTGCCCTGTTTGCTCCAGCTCTCTGTCTGTTTATGCCTCTTCTGGCTCCTCCCTTTCTCTGCACATTATCTCTCTTCTCACCCCCATTTAACTTTTCATTTACTACCTCTCTTCACTCAGAAGCTATCCAGACAATGCTCCGTGCTTGATTTTTCTCTGGATGTGGTCAAAGAAATGCAACATTGGTTATAACAAAGCAAAGAAAAGGACACTTCTCTCCCACCCGCAGCCATCACTCACCTCAAAATTTCTACTTATGCTCTGCATTCTTGGGGCAAGATTGTTTTGGTATGTTAGCCATTCAGATTTGTGGGATGTGGGTACATGAGTGGAAGCAGTAGACTTATGGTAGCTTAGCAGCTCAGGTAAAGCACTGAAGAGGTGATGTACCATTAGCCTGCTCTGACTAGAAGGTAAAACAATTTATATGAGCACTTTTTTAAATGAGAGAAGATGTATGTACATCTAAATACTTCTATGGTAGAAGGTGGATACATGCCTCTGGCTACCACTTAGCAAAAACTAAACCACATAATGTTAAAATCGTTCAAAGGATCCTAGCTCTCTCATGCCTGAAAATATGTCAATATTTCAATTTTTTTAGTCATAGATAGCAGGAGTATTGCCTAATATACATTGCCTAAACTGTTTCTTAAATTTTAAAAAACAAAGCTTAGCCAATATTTCTTTCAAAAGTGGTGGCTGGCAAGCTTTTCAGCACCATGGAAAAACAGCCCTGGCTGCAGAAAACTATAAACAGGTAACAGTGATATACTAATATGAGCTCCAGCTCTTAAGAGAAATAAAACATCAATGAAGATTTGATTCTAGCCTCCCTTTTAACATAATGAGGAATCATATGATAAAAAAATATTATTTTGACCTGTCTTTAAATACGTCCATTTTAAGACTTCCTCCTACACAATTCCCCTGTGTCCCGTGCTCTGTTTCCAGCTACTTCCTGATGCCCACCCTCCAAATAGGGTTACAGCCTTCTCCACCTCACAACATTTTGAGGAGCTGAATTATCCTCTGACAGTTGCTTTTGAAAGTCAGAAGAAAGCATTCCCTGGAATCAATAATAATGAGATAAAATCCCAATGGTGATACAGGAAGACAGGCAGAGTCATTAGCAGGCTGTATAGGTCCACTATGGGAGAAAAAGAAAGGTAGAGGGAGTTAGCACAGGTACTTCCCTGCTCAAATGCACAGTCTGAGAACCCTTTGAATGCCGTGTCCATGTTGCTCAAGCACAGAGATGATATTTACCACTTCAACAGCTGTCAGTGGAAACAGAGGAGGGGCTGTGAGAAGCTGGGTAGAGGGAGGAGCCAAAGCAGCAGATTATTAACACTTAATTTGTCCCTCAGATTTGTGTGAGTGTGCCAGTACTGTGCAAAGGGCACTTCTGCATTTACTCTCACAAGCATAATTGAAAGAAGTTTTTGATACATGTGCTCAGATCCAATTTTTCAGAGCATTCAAAATCTCAAGTCCATAACACAGTAAAAAGACTGTAGTATATTTTAGCATGCTGATTTTGAAATATAAAAGGAGCCAGGCAATTAAACTTTGGAAGCTTCTGTGAGATTTTAGCCTGCATCATATCTCTATATTATAGCAAAGGCAAATTCTGCCTAACACCAAAAATGTTTCAAATTATGCAACGTACTTTTCCATCCTACCCACAAATGCCATTGGAAGAAGCATTTCTTTGATTCTTTCTAGGTCCAGTAATTCAGCATATAAGCAATATGGAGACACTTGTTTTTCCTGTATTTGGACTGGTAGTTTTTTTAAGTTGGTCCTTGAACATATTGTTTTATTTTCCAGCAAGTCTGATACAAGCATTAAGAGACATATCAATACAGACCTGGCTATCATAAACTTCAGATGCTACCCTAGGATATGTAGGAACACAGAGGAGAACTAGCACTGGTTTTGGATTAAGTGAAGGTGGTTATTGCAGATAGCAAAGAAAATCCACATGGTAGAAGGTCACTAGTTCTGCGGTATAGAACTTGAGATGTCTACGTGTAATGTTACTTCACAGAAAAAAAATATTGTGGACCAAATAAATTATTATTCTTTGTGCTTGTACAAACAAGTTCAAAGAAGAAGTAATGAATCAGTGGGGGGTCTTAGTCAATCAAGAATAAATTGTGTAGTCAAGCTTCTATTCAGTCACAGAAATGTTGGTTGGATTAGACTTCTGCAAGTCATCTCATCCAGCTTCTGCTTTGAATGGGATTGCCACCAGTATTGTATCAGATCAGCTGTGGCTTTGTCTAGCCAAGTCTTGAACACTTCCAAGAATTGAGATCCCACAGCCTCCCTGGATAACCTGTTCCTGTTTTGCATTGCTTTTCAAGTTAAAGTTTTTCCTAATTTGAATCCCCCAAGACTAGGTTACATGCACTACAGGAGAAGCAGAGGGAGCTGGACTGGTAAAGGTTGTTGAAGAGGAGACAAAGGGGTGATCTAATAGCAGATGAGTCTAATCTAATAGCTAATGAAAGAGAAGGTACAAAGGTTATAGAGCCAAGCTCCTCTTGGTAGTACCAGGGAATACAACAAGAAGCAGCAGTCATGGATTGTGGCTTGGGTATGTAACCTAAGTTCCTGCCCATCGTGACAGCCCTTTGATGAACCATCTTCAGTTTCTCCACATCCCTCTTGCACTGTGGGGGCCCAAAGTTGAACACTGTTCTGGGTACAGCCTCACCCATGCCAAGTAGAGGGGGATAATAACCTACTTCAGTCTGTCAGCTGTGCTTCTCCTAATGCAGCTGAGTGCCTGCTTTGCCCCATTTGCAATGATAGTGCACTTTTGGCTTATATTCAGGTTGATATTCAACATAACCCCTTTGCTGTCCTTTTCAGCAAAGCTGCTACTCAGGCAGTCAGTGCCTGTTGTGTACTGATGCATGGGGCTATTCCACCCCATGCAAAGAGCTTTGTACTTCTTGTTCACCTTCATAAATTTTCTGTTGGCCCAATACTCATGTCTCCCAACGTCCCTCTGGATCAAATCTCTGTTGTTTAGTATGTCTGCCATTCACCCCCTCAACTTACTACAGTCTGCAAATTTGTGGATGGTGCATTCTGTATTAACATCCCTGTTAGTGATGGAGATATGAAACAATAATTCCCAGTAAAGACCCCAGGGTACTCCATTTGTTCCCAGCTATCAGTTGGACTGTTGCCCAGTGTTCAATACATTGATCACTACCTTTTGAGACCATCAGTCCAAGCAGTTTTCAACCCACCTGTGACATGCAAATGAAAACACTGGTCAATAGAAAACTGTTCTAATACATTTTCATCTAGCCTTTTATTCTGGAATGCTGATTGCCTTGTAATCTTTGTAATTTATTTTTAACCTTTCTCACTTGGGGTGAAAGCAGTCCTTAAGTCAAGGAGCTTCAGTGTTGAGAGCAGGAGCCTCTGTAGCTTGCCTCTTTTCCTCATGTCTGTTAGAAGAGCAGGAGAACTCTTTAGCCAATCTGGCCACCGAAAAGCACAGAAATGTATATTCTGCTGTCAAATGATACATTTGCACTTACTTGAAGATGCTATAAATATGCAGAAATTGAATGTTTTCCATTAAAATGGCATGAGGAGCGCAGAGGCTTTAAGCATTTAACCGTTTAAATCTGATCTCATTTCTATTTTAGGCGATTCCTATTGTGATCATGGAGATCATTAATTTGCAGTCAATGCAGAAATCACCATCTTTGTCCTAGTCTTTTGTCCCCCATTCCATACCTCCCAAATAATCAATTTTCTTTTATTTGCTTGTAGATTTAGGTGCTTGTCTGTTCAGACTCATCTGAAGCACTTTGTTCAAATGACTCCACAATCTCCTTAGTGTTGATATCCCTCTCCAAATACCTCTCCAAAAGACATACAGCAGCATGCAGGATTAGATACGAATTAAACATTGCTGTTCATCCAGATCAGCAAACCAAAAAGCAATTATCCTGAATTTGTGACTTCCTCAGTTTGTTCTATGCCAAAAAATAAGCTGTTAACCTGGCCTTTTCCTTTGTTTGTGAGCTTTGTATACAAATACAACAGAGGAAATACTTCTAAAAACTACATGCTCTTCTTCACTCCCTATATGCTCCCGAACAGAACAGTTTTCAGCACTGCCCTTGCTTCTCTCACTTTAAATCATAAGATCATTTTATATTATGAAGTTCAGAATGATCTTTGCTTTTCCAGTTTATCATATTCAGTTTTCTGTGATAATGATATTCAGTGTTTTTCTGTGTGAGAGTTGCAGTAGCATTTTATTCTAGCAGAAAAATGGTCTAGTCAGTCCAGCTGTCTAACCATGAAAGCTTGAAAAATGGTATGTCTCATTATAGTTGAATGAGGAGTAGAGAACCAAGGCAGAAAAACTGACAGATCATCATTTAGTGACAGCCCAAGGTTGCATTGTGGCAAAAAAGCAGCTGTTTTTGATGACGTCAAGTCACTTCAATTCGGTTGTTCAGAAAAGTCCTCAGAGTCGGGGCATAACCTACAGTTAGTGTGAGACGGAAAGTTACTGACTAACTTGAGTTTTCTCTTCCAGTCTGTTCGCTTCTGAGGTTGATTGTTGTTATTCCAATGGAAAAGTCACAAGGACATTTCTTCAACTCATACTGTAGAGTGACTGTGCTACATGTGCAAAAAGATTAGCAGGTTTGAAATCCATTGATTAGGAGCCTCTGCAAATCAAGATTATTTATTGTCTGAATTAAGGAAGATACCAGCAGCTGTGGTCAGGGTCTTGTCTCCAGTGTGCGCACCATCCTATAGTGCTGGATGGCACATGCCCTAAAAGGCTTATGCTTACAGAGTTTTGGGGGCTAAAGCCCTTTGGTGATGCAGAGGTGGGGGGCAAAGACATGCAGTTAGATCTGAATATGTCTGATAAAATAAGAAAAATAAGAAGGAACATTAATCCTGCAGAAACTATAGTCTGATAGCAACTTGATGCAGAAAAAATATATTAAGGTCAAGTACAGTTCCTTCACTCCAAAATAAACTCCAAACAACCCAGCATTTAGTAATTCAGTATTGTAAATTTATACTCCTGATGGTTTACAGTTATGGGACCTATTTTTTCATCCAACTGGTTTGTGTTTAATGTCTATGTTATAAGAATTCCAGTCTTTGCTTCTATACCAAATTCCTTGTATTGTTTCACATATACCTTGATTCTCTGATTATGCATTTTGTGCATATGACAAGTTCACAAATTACTAGGCTACTGCTGTTGCCATGACATCATTTCTTTAGTACCTTTACAGAGAGAGTTGTGTGCTTAGTAGCCACTGTTCAAGATGCACAATTTATGTCTGGAGGGGCTTATATATATACAGTTACTGAAAACCAGATTATTTTAACCCTTCCTGAATGTTCTGTATACACACACATGCACACACATACACACCTCTCTATATAAACACTTACTTCCGTCTCACTTCCATATGGTGCAGTCATATTCTGTATTGCCCTGTGCTCTCCCGTGTAATTCCATGTACAGGAGGTAGGAGCTACTCCTCAAGAAAGCCCCACGCAGCTTGAGCTCTGTTAACAGAGGTAATCTCCAATTGTGTAGCTGCATAGTGGGCTTTCATGGCTTCCATCCATTTTGATAGCTCCATTTTGATAGTGCTTTGAGCACTCTGTTTTTCAGCAGAGATATTGGACAAATCCTGGACAGAGTCTGCCAGTTCAGCAGTTCAGTGCTTAACCTCCCTGTGAATTGTTTTCCTCCATAGGGATTAAATTATTTGAAAACAACTAGAAATACTGGAGTCATAATCTGGTATAAGACATAAAGTAGATGCACCAAGTCATATGACAAATGAGTGAGTTAGCCAGCAGTGGTGTCAAGACTGTAGACAAACCTGAGAGTGCTGTGTTGAGGTAAGCACATCTTCACTGACATGCAATCCAAAATTGTCACAGTTTTCTCGGCACAGAAAGGGAAAATACAAAATATCTAGACTTTTGAAGAGCTATAGTGTGTCTGCAGTGATCTGGTTTCTTGACAATCTCTTTACATCAGTCATCAATATATGGTGACAAGAATACCCCATTTCATCTTGTGACAACTGCTGTAACTGCTGGTACTCTTTCAAAGATTTCTGATACTTTAAAAAGTCTGAATTAGAAGACTGTATTGATAGTGAAGCTGACCCACTGGAAAGCAGAAATATTTTAATTGCAAAACTCTTATAGAAAAAGTCTTCTTAGAAAATTCAGTGGCATGAACCAATTTCTTTTTTGAATAGCAGAGATGGTCTGTGCTAGGTCATTACTCAGAACTTCTAGTCCTCACTGAAGGGTCATTTTTATTAAACTCCTTTCTTTTCAGGATGAGGAAGTATGCACTGTAAATCCTTTTCCTCTCTGTACCTCTGCTGGGGTACAGATTTTATGGCTGCCTGTGACAGAGGCTGATAATTTTCTGCCATAGCAGACTTTCATGAAAAGGAAGGGGTGAATGCGTATATGAGAGCAGTGCAATAAATTAAATGGAGTAGCTCTGGCCTTTATGGTGTTCAAAACTCCATATTCTAAGGTTGTTAGAAAAAGAACAGGAGGGAGAGGAAGTAGCCATGGTAGAAGAGTAGCACATGAATCACCTTGTCATGATATGGTGCAGCGCAGGATGGCTGAGAAATCAACCTGGGCTAGAAGATGCTTTTTCTTCAACAGAATAGACAGCACTGGTGGAGGTCTAAATCCTGAAAGAGAATTAAAGATTGATAAGGGCTCAGAGGCAGTCTTATGTTTAGAGAACTGTGGGTGAAAGTACGTTGTCTTTCAGAAGTGACCAAGAAAATCCCCAGAGGCCTCAAGTTAGACCTGAAATTCTTTAACATAATAGTAATATTTCAGCTGTCTTTGTACTGAAAAGAAAGAGATTTTGTTGAAGCTAAATGTTTAATTGAGAGCTTAGAGTGCTAATTGAAACCTTTGAGAGTTAAACAGGAATGGCCAGAGTAGTGGATGCTGTGTCCAAACAAACACTGCACTGTTGGGTTTTTTTCTTTGATTTTGGTCTTGGATCCAGAAATCATAGAAAGAGATCTTGGAGATTATAGGTGGAAGGGAGACAAATGAATTTAGGCCATCCAAGAGCTTATACTTGAAACAGGTGAAGACGACCTTCTAGTTATATAGGCCAAAAGAAAAAAATCTGTAAAATGAAAAGGAAAACCTAGGGATATCTTCTCTTGTCTATGAGATCCAGTTTGCTTAGACTTTCCATAGACAGCTGTTGTTTGCAGGGAAGAAGAGGTTAGAATGGTAGGAAGATTTCCACACCCCTTGCTGGAGCCAAGACTTTCTGGGGGAACAGGGAAAAAAGTACTAAAGGATCCTGACATGCTGTAGGGCAGACTCTTCAATGAGAAAGAGAGACTCTGCAGCCATGTAAACTAGGATGTCAAATGGCTTGTGGGCAGGGTCATTCAGTTAGCCCCCTACTCCAGAGTGAATTTTACTGTGACACTGTGTGAGCAACAGAGGTGAGATTTCTTCCTCACATAATGATGTGCAAGAAGGAGGTAGAGAATTGTAAACATGGGATGCAAGGGAAACAAAGACAATTTAAATGCACATTACATTTCCTTTCCAGTAAAGGAAAACAGAAACCAAGCTAAAATCCCTCCAGGGATTGTTAGCCTGAAGAAACATACTGATAAGGCAGTGTGCTACACCTTAAGATACTGTGCATTGCTGCAGATAACTAAAAAAGTATCAAAAGAAAAAAACTGAAAAGACTTCAGAAATTAGTTAGGTAAAGAACATCAGAGAAAAATGAAAAAACTTGTAAAAAAACCCCCAAACAACCAAAGTGATTTTTCATCACCCTGGGAAGCTTTTAAAAGCTTACTCAGAATTAACATGGTAGAGAACTACATCCTGGGGATAACTGTCTGATCTAGATTTCTTTTTGAGAAAAGCAACAATTTCCAACAATTATCACTGCTAATATTAAAAATAGAACTTCCCTGGCATCTTATTTTAAGAACTCTGAGTGTTTTTTCTGGTTGTCTTCAAACTCAGTCAGATACACTATCTAAGTAAACTCAGATCACATATTACATGTTTTCATAAAAAAATGCTGTTTCATCCTTCTTTCTTTAATAAATGAAATTCAGAACTCCTTTGAAAGCAATGAAAGAATCAACTTTTTTCTCTGCCTATGAGAAGATTTTCTGTGTAATTTTAGAAAATGCTTATCAAAACAGGATGTGGTGGGTTGACCTTGGCTGGATGCCAAGTGCCCACCAAAGCTGCTCTGTCACTCCCCCTCCTCAGCTGGACAGGGGAGAGAAAATATAACAAAAGGCTCATGGTGAGATAAGGACAGGGAGAGATCACTCAGCAATTACTGTCACGGGAAAAACAGACTCAACTTGGGGAAATCAGTTTAATTTATTGTCAATCAAATCAGAGTAAAGTAATGAGAAAATAAAAACCAAATCTTAAAACACCTTCCCCCCACCCCTCCCTTCTTCTCAGGCTTAACTTCACTCCTGGTTTCTCTACCTCCTCCTCCCCGAGTGGTGCAGGGGAATGGGGAATGGGAATTGCAGTCAGTTCACCACACGTTGTCTCTGCCGCTCCTTCCTCCTCAGGGGGAGGACTCCTCACACTCTTCCCCTGCTCCAGCGTGGGGTCCCTCCATGGGAGACAGTTCTTCACAAACTGCTCCAGCGTGGGTCCCTTCCACAGGGTGCAGTCCTTCAGGAACAGACTGCTCCAGTCTGGGTCCCCCACGGGGTCACAAGTCCTGCCAGCAAATCTGCTCCAGCGTGGGCTCCCCTCTCTCCATGGGTCCACAGGTCCTGCCAGGAGCCTGCTGCAGTGTGGGCTTCCCACAGGGTCACAGCCTCCTTCGGGCATCCACCTGCTTCAGTGTGGGCTCCTCCATGGGCTGCAGGTGGATATCTGCTCCACTGTTAACCTCCATGGGCTGCAGGGGGACAGCCTGCCTCACCATGGTCTTCACGATGGGCTGCAGGGGAATCTCTGCTCTGGCACCTGGAGCACCTCCTCCCCCTCCTTCTTCACTGACTTTGGTGTCTACATAGACATTCCTCTCACATACTCTCACTCCTCACTGCAGTTGCAGTTTGTGCCAGGTTGTTTTTTCCCCCCTTCTTAAGTATGTTATCCCAGAGGCACTACCACCATCGCTGACTGGCTCGGCCTTGGCCAGCGGTGGGTCCATCTTGGAGCCGGCTGGCATTGGCTCTATCGGACATAGGGGAGGCTTCTAGCAGCTTCTCACAGAATCCACCCTTGTAGCCCCCTGCCCCGCTACCAAAACCTTGCCCCGCAAATCCAATACACAGGAGGAGAATAGTAAAATACAGTTACAGGAGTGAACTAGCTTATTTGTTCTATATGCATTGTATCTATATGCATTACCACATGCTTAGTGACAGACTAATTCCATTATAAGCATAACTCCACATCATGGCCAAAAGTACAGAGAAAGAGAAAGTTGCAACACTCACCTAAAACAAGGTCATAGTTTCCTTAAGACAAGTCTTCAGCAAAATGGAGTACCTCTGCTTACTTCAGATAATAAAGAGACATCCTTGTAGCTGTCAGAGCAGCTAAGATCCCCTCTCAAACCCACAGAGGCTCTGAGAAGCAAGGAAAATCAGACAGGGAAGGAAAGCAGGCCTAGCTTCAGCTAAGAAGCTACTGATGGGAAGAGCACAACCTTTGCCCTCAAGTTTTCTGGGTGTAGTTAGGAGTATTACTCTCATCTATTGGGAATAGAAAGCACTGCTAAGTCCTGGAAGACTTTTATTTAAAAATAGCTATTATAAACATCTCTCTACATGGGTAACTAGTAGTATGAAAAGGATTTTCTGCAATGAAGTATAGCAAGCTCCTTGTGAGGGCCATCAGCTTCTTTTCCACCTCACCTAGTACAAAGTGCACACAAATGACAGTTAGCAAGGTCATTAAAATTCATGCAAGTTATTTTTTGCAGTAAAGTGATTCAGATCACTCTGAGCCAGAAGAGAGTAGTTTTCTGTGCTAGGGTCATGGATGTAATTACATTGCAATTAATTTAAAGGACAGAAAAGAGAAACAAGGATGAAGTATTACAGGTCTGTTTTAACTATCAAATAGGAGGATGTGCTCCCACTGCTTGCTATATGAGAATATCTAAGTATTTTGTATTAAGCAAGAAAGCAATTTAAAGGCCAGTGGTGTTTTAGTTCAGTTGAATAGCAGAAATCCTTCTCTCATTTGAAAAAAGATATTATTTTCTTTACATTTGCCCTACATCCCCAGAGACAATTTCCATACATAGCAGCACAGAATTAATGAAAGTAGCAAGTTGAAACCTTTCTAATGCTTTTAGAAAGTCAGTGGCATGAAGGGCAATTTTGTTTAAAGGTATGTGATTTCCAAAGAGTCTGTTGCTGTCTGCAGAACAAGTATCTGAAGAATTAGTGGTCACTTTTAATCACTGACTTTGATGTCAAGTGTTTGATATATTTATGTGAAGGAACCACATGAAAATGGGACCCCATTGTCCTAGACGCTGTGCTAAATACAATCTATCTCTTCCTCAGAGAACAACTGGCATCTCAGTGTGCACCGGTTTTTATACAGGAAAGCAATCCTTGCCTGACCTCTACAGTCTCCACCTAAACTACAAATTTGTAGTGCACCCAGTCTCACAAAATACTCAATATGGTGCAGTTCTCACTATTCCTATTAATTCAGAGCACTTCCCAGGACTAGAGACCAACTTGAATCAAAATTCAAAAAGACAAGCCATTTAAAGAAAAGGTCAAACTTCATAGGAGGCTTAACTCTGTTGTCTTTCATTAGCTGCATCACATGGCATTTTATATCCAAAACAGGATTTCCAAGCCAACACTGGAGAGGTTAATGGCAGATACAATTAATAAGCTACACTTTGGAACAACACGTTTCTTGAAAAAAACTACATGTGCTTTTAGAAAGCTACCAAACTCTCATGAATATTCTAGTCTAACTCAGGGCTTTTTAGCAATTTCTTTTCGTGCTTTCTAGCCAAAGGGGGTATTCCTTTTTCTGTGTTTGTATAGTAAGTTTCTTATCTTCAGTGGGGGTTATTGTGCAGACTGCTTCTTTGAATTCAGACAGTAAATACACTTTACCTTTTTCACATCTGAATTTCATTCATTTGCTATTTTGAAATGAAATAGAAGTGGTTATCAGACATTACCTTATGGCTGGATAGAGACATCAGCACTTCTCACTCTCCCATTGCTACATTCATGCAAGAGTTGTACATTCTCCTCTTAAGTTATTCCATACACAGTAGGGATCATAATTTTGTCTGACACCACCTACGTTTCCTGCTCAGGCAGAGACACTTTCTGGAACCTGTTAGAAGCTTTACTTTGAAACCTTCATTTGAATCAGCTCATTTTCTGAAATACCAGTTCAGTTCCCTAAGTTCTTCTCAAGCTCTTGGCAAGCTTATTCTAAGAAATGTAAAGGAAAAAAAAGAGTATAAACGTTTATGTGTATTTAATTACCAATAATAATGCTCTGAAACTCTTTAATGATGTAATTTTTAGAAATGCAGTGTCTTTTGTTTTATATATTGCTAAAGCTCACCAGGTATATGGCAAATATATTGTAAATGTATGAACATTCAGTCATTCCTCAGCTATGGGAGCTCTCTTGAAATTGATAGCAAAATTTTTACTAACTTTTTAAAATCCTGCCTCTAGAAGTCTGTCTTAGTTACAAATCAATTATCCAAAGTCAGCCTTTGACTGCCATCTTTCATTTAAGCTAGGACATACAAAACAAGAGAGAGAAAGTAAACTCTGAAGTGTATGTTCCTATTCAATTTTGCAAATAGCGGAGAAACTAATAATTCATCCTTAGTGAAAAGGACTATCATTATTCCCTTTTTTATAAAAGCATTAATTTACAGTGAACATGACAAACTTTTGCCAGATGTAGCACTGCACTCTTCAAAGCAACACAGAATAAATGGACTGAAATTATGTGTCCCAAGAAACTGTTCAAGACTGAGAAAGCCTAACTTTATATAAATACTGTGTGATTGATGGTTTTGGGCGAACACACAAAATTCAACTAAGGTGCAAATTATTCCCTTCAAACTGGAATTTCAGAGCAGTGCACTCGATGATATTTAACCTCTTGGCATAAAGCTGGAATTGTGCACATAAAATAGAAGCTTTGTGTTAAGTTTAGCTTCTGTCTCTCAAGGTAAGTGTTTTCTTAACATGTTCTTGAACTGATTTATTATCATTCTTTATAAGCTCTTCTACTGCAATTTCAGATAATATGGAAAAGTATATGAAATTATTCAGGAAGGATGAATGCTATTTCATAAAATATTTTATTCACCGAAAAATGCTATCTCAAATTGTCCAAAATTACCCACAAAACTAATCAAGTATTGTCGTGGCTTAGCCCCAGTCGGCAACCAAGCACCACGCAGCCGCTTGCTCACCCTCCCTCCCCGCTGGGATGGGGGAGAGAATCAGAAAGGCAAGAGTAAGAAAACTCACGGGTTGAGATAAGAACAGTTTAATAATTGAGATAAAATAATAATAATAATAGTAATAAAAATTGCAATGAAAAGGAGAACAAGAGAGTCAAACAAAACCCAGGGAAAAGAAAACAAGTGATGCAACCGCTCACCACCCGCCAACTGATGCCCAGCCAGTCCCTGAGCAGCAATCGCTGCCCCCCGGCCAACTCCCCCCAGTTTATATACTAAACATGATGTCATATGGTATGGAGTATCCCTTTGGTCAGTTTGGACCAACTGTCTTGGCTGTGCCCCCTCCCAGCTTCCTGTGTACCTGGCAGAGCATGGGAAGCTGAAAAAGAAAGAAAGTCCTTGACTAGTGTAAGAACTACCTAGCAACAACTAAAACATGGGTGTGTTATCAGCATTCTTCTCATACTAAATCCAAAACACAGCACTATGCCAGCTACTAGGGAGAAAGCTAACTCTAACCCAGCCAAAACCAGGACAAGTATCATTAATACTTCCAGTCAAAAATATTTTGTAGCAAAAAAATGTATTTAAATATATTTTCATTTTGCACTTCAAAAATTTCACATTAAAATTTAGCAAATTTCATTCTAAAAGAGGAAATGAAATTAAAAACCAAAAAGGTTTCTTCTTCTCTTGCAGTGTTTTGGGCAAACCCTGATTCTTTTTTTCTGCCCTGAAGTTCTGGTTCAGCCCAAACAACCATCAAAACCCCATAATTATTCACTGTATTACTTTGAACTGATCAGGAGAAAGAGTGAAAAGTAGTATAACGTACCTGCACATTGGTATTTCTTTAACTTGCATGTTTGACTGTGCAATCTTAGTGTGCAAAATATACATCCGGGGGCATTCAGCAAAAATTTCTGAAATGGGCCATATCAGCTAACCCAGACAGCATCTCTGAAAGGAGGGAAACTAATCTGCTGTAGTTGTGCTTTACTAGACGGTGGCAGGAGATCCATTGACCAGGGCACAGCACCTGTAACCAACTAAAGCAACAAGCTGCACATACAGCAATAGAAAGATCCCAGGTTTTTTTCCGGGTGTACACTCACATGCTGAATGCACTGAACGCTCTCTTTTTCTCTTTTAAAGTACATGAATTCCAAATACAGACAGAATAGCTGGTTATGGCTCAGGAAAGATGGTTAGATAATGAGCTGTTCAGTCTCAAAATACATTCCTGAACAAAATCATCAGTGATTTTTTCAGGATTAAGGTGTTTCTTTGCTAAATGCCAGATAAGAAAAATACATATGCCCATCCCAGGAATGGATGTAGAGTACAGGGGGAGGCAGGGGGAATAAAAAAGTCAAATGCATTAGCCCCCCAACAAAAAGATTTTCAAATAGTCGAGCATGGCCATTATTGTCAGACTGTGTCTTGTACTGGAAAGAAGGTGCCAAAATAAGGAGAACAAAATGGACCTTCCCTCCCAGTGTGAGGGCACAGTCTAGCACAGCTAGCTTTCTCAGTAAGATGGCTTTCACCTCTCTGCCCCAGATCTGCAGTGTGTTGCCCCTGGAGCACAGAACCCATTATGCTAGCAATAGCAATAAAGAGCTGTAGACGAATTTGGCTATCACCTTACCCTCACAGTCATTTTACTTCCCCAGCTGGATCCTATGGTTTCCCTCTCTGCGTGCACCTACCATGACCTCTTAGGATGTGGAAAAAAATCTCTGCTGCCTTTTTGCTGGAGGCAGTGCATGCAAACAAGGTGTAGACTTCAGGTATTCTTTTTGTTTACTATAGTTACTTTAAAAAGCAGGCTGCATGATTATATCCCATTGCAAGATTCTCTTTAAAACTACTAGCACAGAATCTCTTATAAAAGTATTTTGTATAACACTGTGAGCTAGGGTGCATGTCACAAAAGCTTCCAGCAGAAGCTGATTCTTTAATGATAATTAAAAATGGTCTTGTGAAGGCTCAGCTATCAAGTTCAAATGCAGTTCTCGCACAGAAAACATTGCCTGGCGGTATTTAGTCATTGCTGTGAAGGTGCAGTCATGCAAATTGTCCCAGCTCTTCATGGGCTGGGGCAAGTGGTTGGGATCAAACCCAAAACAGTCATTAGATTTTTAACTGCTTGAGGGCAAATTAATCCATGACCAGAAAATTCAAGATTTCTTTGGACCTTTCTCTGAATATCAAATACTGATCACCATTGATGGTGAGCTATTGCACTAAACAGCCTTAGATCATAGACTCATAGAATATCTCAAGTTGGAAGGAACCCATAAGGATCATCGAGTCCAATTCCCTGCTTCTCGCAGGACTACTTAAAACTAAACCATATGACTAAGAGCATCATCCAGATACTCCTTGAACTCTGACAAGCTAGGTACCATGACCACTTCCCTGGGGAGCCTGTTCCAGTGACCAACCACCCTCTCAGTGAAGAACCTCTTCCTAATGTCTAGTCTGAACTTCCCCTGATGCAGCTTCATTCCACTTCCTCGTGCCTTATCGCTGGTCACCAGAGAGAGGAGATCAGCACCTCCCCCTCCACTGCCCCCCTTGAGGAAGTTGTAGACTGCGATGAGGTCACCCCTTAGCCTTCTCTTCTCCAAGCTGAACAAACCAAGTGACCTCAGCCGCTCCTTGTAAGTCTTGCCCTCGAGGCCTTTCACCGTCTTGATTGCCCTCCTCTGGACACACTCCCATAGTTTGATGTCCTTCTTATATTGAGGTGCCCAAAACTGCACACAGTACTCGAGGTGGGGCCGCACCAGTGCAGTGTAGAGTGGGACAATCACCTCCCTCGACTGGCTAGCTATGCTCTGCTTGATGCAGCCCAGGACAGGGTTGGCCCTTTTGGCTGCCAGGGCACACTCTTGACTCATATTCAACTTGCCATTGACCCAAACCCCCAGATGTCTTTCCACGGGGCTGCTCTCCAGCCTCTTGTCCCCCAATTTGTACGTATAACCAGGATTACCCCATCCCAGGTGGAGAATCCTGCCCTTGCTCTTGTTAGATTTCATACGGTTGGTGATTGCCCAGCTCTCCAGTCTATCCAGATCTCTCTGTAAGGCCTCTCTACCCTTGAGGAAATCCACAGCTCCTTCTAGTTTAGCATCATCAGCAAACTTAATGTAGATTTGATTCCTGCAACCAGATCATTTATCAAAACATTAAAGAAAGAGCACTAGCCCTAAAACTGAGCCCTGGGGAACCCCACTGGTGACTGGCCATCAGCCTGATGTAACCCCGTTTACTATAACTCTTTGAGCCTGACCCATCAGCCAGTTGCGCACCTGGTGTATTACGGACTTGTCTAGCTGTGTGCTGGACGTTTTGTCCAGAAGGATAGTATGAGAGACAGTATCAAAAGCTTTGCTCAAATCCAAAAAACCCATATCTACTGGCTTCCCTTGGTCAACTAGATGGGTGACCTTGTCATAAAAGGAAATTAAGATGGTTAAGTAGGATTTTCCCCTCATGAACCCAGGCTGGCTATGACCGATGACTGTATTGTGTCTCAAGTGTTTTTCAATAACTCACAGAAAAACCTTCTTTATAATGTTACCAGGCACTGAAGTCAGACTGACAGGCCGGTAATTACCAGGGTCTTCCTTCTTACCCTTCTTGAACATTGGGACAACATTTGCCAGCTTCCAGTCCACTCGGACTTCTTCAGACTCCCAAGACCATTGAAAAATAATGGAAAGAGGTCACACAATAACATCGGCCAGCTCTTTCAGTATCCTGGACTGAAGCCCATTGGGCCCCATAGACTTATATTCATCCAGCTGGAGCAGCAAGTCCTGAACAAGTTCAGAGTCAGCTGGGAGTTTACCATTCCCTCATTTACAGTCTTAGAACACAAGGCTCTGGGGGTCCCTTGGCCCATCATCTGAGTTAAAGACAGGCATATGGATAAGCTGCATCTGCCTGTTTCTTCCAACAACATTCCCTGAAACTGGAAGGATAGAGGAAAACATTACTTGTGCTCCTGATCCCTTAACTAGTTGTCCTAAGGCCCTGAAGTCTTCCTGGACTTCTTATTGCAACTTTGACACTGCCTACATGAAAAAGCAGTAACGGATAATAATCCGAGGGCTGTAGCAGGGTAGGAAATTTTCTTGTCACATCTTTAATCCAGGCCCCAGGGAGGCAACAGACTTCCCTGAGAAGTGGGTGTGATTGGCATATTGGGCCTTCTGTTCCCCTTAGAAGAGAGTCTCCTATGACAATGACGCATCTTTTTTTCTTTATGGAAGTGGTTTTCATATGGGGCATAGGCCGACTTAACCTTGGTGACACGTACAACCTAGATGGACCATCATCCTCATCATTGTTCGTTTCCACTTCCAGAGCCTCATACCTATTGTACAAGGGCACCTGGGAAGGTGAGGGAGTCACATAGGAGATATGCCTGCTGCGCCGGGCAGGAACTTCTTGTCATTGCCCCCTATCCCTTTAAAGTCACCATGTTCTGCTGGGTGGAGAGAAGATAGGGGATCCTCAGTATCATGTGTCCTGTCTGCCTGACAGGTCTGTCCCAGGGATGGTAGGGTGAAGATCCAGTAGTCAATCTCCTTCTCAGGCTCCCTGATACTCCTCAATTACTCACCTCCTCCCAGAGCTCTGTCACTAGGCTGAGGAGTTCCTCTACCTGAGTGCACCTCCCACAGGTGTGCTCACTGCTGCCGTCCGGTACTGGCGTAAGAGTAGGGCACACCCTGCAGCCTGACACCTGGGTGGCAGCGTGTTCCCATCGGAGCTCTGTCTGGGAAGCTGTGTCAGTTATGGAGAGTTTAGAGAGGCCATGACCTTCTGCCAGGTAGATACCATTGCTCTCTGGTCGAGCCAGCAGTGTTACAGAGCCCTTCCTGCGGGAACTGCCGTGCCACTCCCTGGCTGCCGAACCACACCCTGTTCGCTTGCACTCCCCAGGGGCTTCTTTTATAGGTGTGGGGGCTCGGCCTCCGGTGCTCTTGGCCCTGCCCAGGTCTCGTCAGCCACTGTGGCATGAGCTGCAGGCTGACAGGTTTCTCTGCTCCCCTGAGGTTTTCCCAGTTCAAGAAACTCCCCTGTGCACCATGCCAGAGCGCTCCGCTGTGGATCATGCTGGCACTGGAGCTGCTCTCCTCAGCGACTGAGTGTGCCAAGGTGTAGGTCTAGAGCTATTATACTATTCTTCTTCTGCAATCCCTCTCCTCTCCCACCAAGATGCTCTCTTGATCTCTCTGATCAGTATATAATCCTTTCTTCCTGCATGACTTCCTTCTAGACATCTACGAAGCAAGTTTTTTTTCTCATGCCTAACTCCTCTGTGTGAATAAGCTTCAAATACATACTTAATACCAATGTTTAGACCCTAACTAGCCATTGCATAACCATGCCCTTTTGTCTGGGGAAAAGTCTGTGCTGCACAAGATTTTGAATGTCAGGCTACAAGACTTTTATATCAGTACCACAAAACAATGAAATAGGGGCTAACAGACTTTTCCAACCTGAAAAGATAATTTAATTCAAATCCCCCTGAAAAAAAATGAATGTGAACATCTCCTTCTCCTCATCTGCCAGAAGAGGATTAAAAAGCAAGTAGCAACAAACAACTAGTCTTGACCCATCTTCAGTAAAAAAGTGTAAATGCCCAACTCCCTTTGACCACTTTCTAATCAGCAAATTTCTCCAGTCATCGCATTTTTTCTTCTGCTGCACTCACCTAAAAAAAGCTGTGTCTTAATAGCAAAGATGGATATGCAAATAGCAATTCTAGATAATTTCCTTGACATTAAGCCAAGTACTGGAGAATTTCATGAGAAAATTTGCAAGTTAAAGTTCAGTGAAGCTTCTAAAATTAAACTCTAAACATTGCAATGTTTGCTGATCATTAAAGTCTTGATTTTAGTAAGCTGAAGATAGATTGTTGATTTTGTAAATGCTCTAGATAATCCTACTATTCAGGGTAATGGAGTCTGTATGTGGCAGAGAGAAATAGACTGGAGCTGAGATAAACTACAAACCACTGAATTGATAAAATGATATCTAGATTCATAATTTATTGAAACAAACAAAAAACCCCAATCTCTTTTCTTTTTTTCACAGAAAAAGTGATACAGATGCCAATGACCAAGCATAAGCAGTGCTATAGATCTGGTAAAGAACATGCTTTGTGATATTCTTTAACTAAATAGCACTAAAATTATTCCAGTATGAGTAATCTCTTACTCTGGCAGTGTGCAGTACATGAGAAAAACAGGATGATTCTGATCTTCACCTCAACACGACAAATACATAGCTTTTCGTTACTTTAGTCAGTTAGCATGTTTATAGGTGACTGCTAGAAAGAAATATGCAAAGTTTTCTGTGATGATCAGTGGAAGTGGTGCTCATTGCAGCTCTTGCCACTTTTGTACTGCCCATGGGTGATCTCTCTGCACATTGTCCCACCTGGGAAAGACTCTGTAGGAATGTGAGAGTGGTGCAGGAAGTGTGAAGCTGAAGACAAACACTCCAAACTCTTGTGGTTGACAAAAAAACAGCGTAGCAAAAGAGCAGGTTCTACCTTCCTTCCAAGACCTGAGATAGTGTTAACAATGGCCGGGTTCTTGAGAAACAGGGGGAAAGAGAAGTATCAAGAAGTTATATTTTCTGATTTTCAGACTCCTTGTGGGTTTTAATCTTTTTTTTTTTTTTAACAGGCGTTAACAACAAGCATATCAGTCACTTCCTCAAGGTTCTGTGTGTGTTTTGATGCCTTAATATAAGAGGTGTTGACAGGAGGTGTTGATACCCTTCACTGGTTTATTCTAGGTTAGACATGTAAACCCAGAGTTTACTCCCCTGAGGAGCCATGAGAAAGGAAGGGGCCCTCAAGCATCTTCAATTCGCTCTGTGCATCCATATTGTCCCTGACAGACAACTCTCCAACCTGTGTTTACATAGCTGGCAGTGATTGATTCTCTATTCTTATGCATTAATGTTATTCTCACAATGATTTTCCTAAATCTTTGTTGCTGTAATTTATGGCTACTGTTTTTTAATCACCTTGGACCTGAGAAACAACTAGGTTTATCCCTGTGCAACTGCCTAATATGTATTATGTTTACCTACTGGATTTATATCCCTCATTATTTTTTCTTCTTTAGTTAATTCATTCAGTCTTTCCTCATGGGTCATGTTTTCTGGAACTCCGGTCATTCTCATTGCTGTCCTCTGGACTTTCTCCAACTGGTCTGCATCTCTTTTGTAGTATGAGTCAATAAGGTTAATGGAATTTGGATTTATGCTATTGCATAACTGATGCTTAGTTCTCTGAGCTAATTTTGCTAATGCTATTACACTATATTACATTATTCAAAACAATATGAAAGGTTTGCCTAAGAAGCTTATGTTTCTTTTTTGTTTGCCTGGTGAATCCTCTGCATAATGTTTAGAAATTATCTACCACGATCATAAGCAATGGCCATTCATTAAAAATTCATCAGGAAGCATTTGGATAGCTCTTTTTGCAGCTGCAAAATTCAGTAGTTTGCAAAAATGGTTAATTACTCACTTCCTATGCACTTTCATTTCAGACAGCCAGGAAAACAGAAACATGGTCCAGACTTCTGTACTTTTCATCCATGTATAATATATTCCTGCATGCCAACAGAAACAGAATAATTCTCAAAATATTTTCCCAAATGTCTCCTTCCAAGTCCCACAGAGGCAGCAATCGAAAATATTTTTCTGCAAAACTGTAGCTGTTGGCCCAGTGCCTGGTAGCAGTAATTTGCATACTATTGAGTTCTGCACCTTTAGTAGGTCAGGAGCTCTCATATCAGAAAAAAAGACACTTTTTAGAATGACAAATTTACCCTACACTATAGGACTCTCATATCCTACAGGTCTGAATGAGTCTCACTGAAAATGTATAGCTATTTGTTTTCTTTGCAAACACTTCTACGTTCCAGAGACTTTCTGTAGCAGAGATTTTTCCTGTAACTACAAGAAAAAATGTGGATTTTTTTTCTGATCTGAAGTTGGAGTTATGAGATAAGTTCTTGTATAACTTATCAATTTGTTACAGCAGGCACACTCTTCTTTCATGTGTGACGACAGCAGGAGAGAACCCTTTTCTGGGAGTTACTGCATGCCATTTAAAGAAATCAGATGAATTTTTAGCATATTAAACTCTCCTCCAGATTGAAATAATGTCAAAAGACATTTTTTTGTCCAGGCTTTCTCAAAGCTCCTCTGTCCCAGATTTAAACTAGCATCTTGTTGTTTTCACCTATATTCTTTATAATTTACAGTTACCTGAAGTCTATCTGCTTGACATAGGAAACCCAACTGAAAAGAGGATTAAGCCCAACCAAGAATAATTGCAGACAGTTGCTTTCTTGTAAGCGTTACTAGTTATAGAAGAGGAATGGCCATGCACAAAAACAAGTCGGATCTCAGTTGACATGGATAAAATAAGGATCATCTTTTCTTTAGAGAGCTTCTTTCCAAACAGACATGTTAATTGCTTATGGGTACTGCTGATGAGTGCTAACTGTTCAAGGAGTAGTGCTGGACAGAACTGCACAAATAATGCTGCAGAGTGAGAAGAGGGTACAGTTGGGTCTCCAGTGGATGATAGACCCTCTGCAACAGCTTTTCTTTCTTCTCCTTTGCTCCCGCTATGGATAAGCATTGCTTCAAAGTCAAATGACAGCTAGCTGCTCCCCAGCATCATTCTGTCTTTAAAGCTGTACTTCCCCAGAGGGTGATGCAGTAAAAGCAAAGGGGAAATGATAAAATGCATCGGGAACAACACAGTGCTACATTAGAAAGAGGAAGAAAAGTTACGCTTCCTGGTAGCCTGTTCCTCCAAATCATAGCAACATCTTTTCTCACTGCTCTGTTATATCTCCAAAAGAATGGATGTTTCGTATCACCTTGGATATCGCATTCAACCTTCCTAACACACCCTGACTGACAACAAAATGTTCTAGATACTATCATGCTGATGATGCCTACATTTCCCAAATACAGGCTCTGATAAAGAAGTCTTTTGAGTAAGCAGGAGGAATGTTAAGTTCTGACTGCCTTATTTGTTTTGTTGAAAAGATTTTTCTGCAATTAGATAGCTCCTCTGCAATAGATTTCCCATGCTGATTAGCACAGACCAGTTGTTTCTTTCCTCTCTCCACCCACCCTCACAAGGCTGAGTAAAGAACTTCCAGCTGGCCTAGTTGCTCAATTTAATACCTTTGAACATCTAAGTAAACCAGAGAAAGATGCTACCTTTGTATTCCTATTGGTTGACATACTACAGGGAGAGATGGACATCCCCATCCTCTTTCCAATCCATATTTACAGCAGACTCAGTTACATAGGGCAGCACAGCTAAAATATTAATCAGCAAAATAATATGAGTCCTGATTCTCTTCCCTACAAAATAGACAGTAATCTTTCCACTGAACTCAGGAACAGGAAAACCTCCACTCCAAATATACACTCTCAGTTTTAACAAGAAAACACTTTGACTATTTATTTTTTGTTATTTAACTTTTGTGTGCCTGCAGTTCTTATAACATGGGGACCTAATGTTGGCCTAAGGAAAAAGCAGAAAGTAAGTCATATTTCCTTCATAAAGGAAATATTCTCACTAATGAGAACATTTTACCATCTTAAACACCTGTTAAGGATTTGAGACTGAGAGGTATCTTTACTTCCTTCAAGAGAAAAAACACTAAATTTTTTTTTAAGTTCCAAATTGCTTTTTAGCATATGAATAAAGTGATGCAAGGCTAGTTTTTTTTCCTTTAGTTCACACTGAGCATTTTCAGAGTGCTTAGCAGATGTTAACTAGATGCTTTTGGACACAAACAATTTCAGAAATACTGTGCTCACTCCCTTAATAGAAGCAATTTACTTCCTCTCTGCTCTGTCAAGTATAATATTACAGAATCAGTTCCTTCTTACTTTCGCTGTGGTTAATGAAAGATTTGTCAAAGTTTTATGATTTCTAAAATCTCTTTAAAAGAAATTCAATACATTTCTGGGGTAAGCTCTAAGAAAGCAAGGTAAGATGCCCCCATCCTTCCTGTACATGCGTGCATAAACACACACACACACGCACAGAGACTGGCAGACAGATTCAGTATTTCATATGGCATACTACACTCCAGTGCAAGCAACTCCATTGCAATTTTGATGCACAGTCAGATAAAGCTACTGATACTTGCAATCTGGAGAGGTCATACGAATCTGAAGTAACTTTCAGGCAATAGTCATACATGCACTGAAGGAGAAAATCTGTCAGCCCCTTGGAAAACTCAATTTACTTGATTTCATACTGCCCCTGGCAAAAGCAAAAAATACACTAAAAGAGTGAATAAGACAGCTCATTCAAACATTTGTTGGGAGCGAACAAAAGAGAAAATCAGCAGGAGGGAATCATTAATATTTTACATTCACCAGATTCAGCACCCAATAACTACTGAAATGAACCACTCATGTTCCAGTTTCCATCAAAAGCGTATTGGTTTGGCGTCATAAGAGTCACTGAATCACAAACTTCTATTAGCTATGCCCCTACATACTGGCAGTAATTGAAGCCATACCTGCAAATATGCAAAAGTGTTCTCTGGATAGAACTGGAGCACTAATGAAAGGTTATTTTCATTCTAGCTACATCTTGGCAGCTAGAGATTTAAGCCGTCGCCCACAGCACTAGCTGCAGCACATAAATGTCTGATTCCAGTCAGGTTTGCTTTCCTCACGCACACATGTGCAAGTAAAGAAACACACAACACAATGTTTCAGGAATCTAAAACAGAGGCAAAATACATTCTAGAAATGTTTCAAAGTTATCTCATGGTTCTGTATTATTAATGCATACAATAAACCTGACTAATCAACATCTGTCCTGGATTTATGATTATCGTTCCCATAAAGACCTTCTACCTACATTTATGCAAACCTCTAGCATGAAAATTTACAATGCAGCTATGAGCACCACTATCTTAACAGCATGAGAACAAAAGCGAGCAAAACCAGAGAAGGGTATTTTTTATTTGGGGGTGAAAAATCAGGGAAATTAACTTAGTGCTACAGAGTTGTTCAGTCCAAGTAAGAAAATTACAAAAGGGAAAATTTCCAGGGAGATCTAAGAGCTGGCTTCTTGCTATTGCATACTTGCAAGACCTGAAGCCTCTATAATGCGCCAAACCAAATTGTGTGATCTTGCTGAGGTTAACAAAACTCTAGGTACAGAAACACTCACGTGAAGAGAGCCTAAATTCTGCTTGTGTTCCTGTGTCTAATGTTACCCATTAGCTACGTTAAAAAAAAAAGAAAAGAAAAGAAAAAGCCTTCAAGCCAATGGAGAACACTAGGCTTGGGGATGCATGTGGAATTTGGGCCACCTGAATATAACCATAACTATGCAGGTCTATGAAAGAGGGCATACATGTTAGATAAGAGATAAGCAAATACAAGTGATTTAAATAGGAAAGCTGGATCTTGCTGCCACATGTTCCATTTCAGAACTTGAGGCTTGTAATACAATGCAGTGGATCACCAGAAGTAATGTATGGAAAAAGCCTTGAAGAAATGTAGCTTCTACACAGTTCAACAACTATCTCCATTCTCTCTAACAACTCTATCAAGTATTTTAGACTGTTTCTGCATTTAATTAAAGTACAGAGAAACAGTCAAAGAGGACGATTTTCCTTCAGTGTAAATGATGTTAACTCATAAGAACCTTCCAGAGGAAAGACTAATATTATGTACCATCATTATGCAGACAGAGAAGTTCATACAGAAAATAACGGGCAGGTATTAACACATATATATTCAAGAACGTGCACCCTTGCTACAAAAGTCGTGCATCTCCTCCCAGTGGGCCTAGTTCTTCCTTCTACAGTCAGAAGCCAGGGAGCTAAACAAAAACATAATCCTAAACCCCTACGATATTCAAACTCCTAAAGTGCAAGTTTATTTTTATTTTGGGAAGCAGCTGCAGGTGGAGTTATTAAGATGCGAGTTCAAGGTGTGAAAGAAATTTACTCCTTTCTATTAACTCATTTCCCTTGTTTGTTAAAAAACCACCACAACTATAACGAAGCCTGAATACTGGGACAAATGTTTTAACTACTGTTTATGTGAGTACCTTAGTTGGGTATTAAGATCATTAAGTAGACGCAAGAAGTCATCTCTCCATGCTGCAGAGTCTGAGGCCCTGTACTTGCATATTTTCCAGTCTCACTGTATAACAACCCACTGATGCTCCCCCAAGAAACTCTCTAGGGGCAGCTTTGGTCACTCTTAACATGTTTGCCTATTTGACATACTGCAACAGACCCTCAGCTTCTGTAAATCAGCCAAGTTCCACAAACATCACTGGAGTTACTCTGGTACCAACATTATATGATTGGCTTTAAGGTCCTGACAAAAAGAAAAAGAGAATTGAGGAATAGTGTTGAGCTTTGCAATATCAACCTTTTAAACCTTCACAATGAAATGTGTAGTTCCCAGGGATGGCACTCACCATCCTGAGCTGCGTGTGGTGTTTTTAGGCTAAGAACTGAGCCACCTTCAGGGCTTGTTGTCAGCTACGCCAGGATTTTGAGGATGGTAATTTTGGAGGTTGCACTCATACCTTGCTGTGAGTGGGGCTAGCCTGTAATTCTCATCTGTTTGCCTAATAGTAGTAAGTTCATGTATTATTCATAAAATGCCTTTCTGCTTCTTTTTATCAAGCTCGGTGCTGCTTTTTTTTATCAAGCTCGGTGCTGCTTTTAAGCAGTCTTTTTGTTGTTTTCTAATCTTTGCCTAATTTAAGTACACTGAGAAGAAAGCCTGTGTGTGTATCCTCATAGCATCTGTCAGCACTGCGGCTCTAGGGAGAAAAAGAAATTGAAGGTATGTATCGCCAGTACTTTCTAACATTCCATAACTTTCATCAGCCTAAATTTGAGCTTGCTCTTCAGGGACATTACATTAGCCTTCCAGAAACACTGATTAAAGGGCTTAGAAAGCTTCTCTGTACTTGCAAGAGACATCCCAAAGGCATTGCTGTGGGTTGTCTGCTCTCATTCCTTGCTCACTGCAGCAGAGATCACAGCCTTCCCGTGAGCTGCTCAGGCCAGGGTGCTGCCTCCGCGCTTCATGGGAACGAGCCAGCTACCTGCATGCTGCATCCAGTCACACCAGCTCGGGTCTGGGAGCTCTGAAAAATAGAGAGGGATCAGCAAACTGCTGCAAGAACTACTCCCACTCTGGGGAAAATAAAAACAAACAAACAGCTTTTCTTTCAATGAGACGCTGAAGGAGCTCAGTGTCTCAGTGTTTATAAGTAAGGAAGGTTAAGAGGTTACAGAATCACAGAATATAACTACTGTCATGTAAGAGGACATTTATATAACTGTGCAGAAAGGATGTAAGTCACAGAGCCAATCTGGGAGGTTAGCTGACAAGGTGTCTGGGACCTGCCATCCAAATGCTGAAGCTGAGAAAGCTCAAAGTTTTAGCTGTAAAATGTTATTGATAATAACATGTCCTGACAGAATGATATGGAAAATTATCTACCACTGAGTCATAGCATCACCTCTAAGTGTCTTTTGAAAAGAGATAATTTTTTTCAGGAATTAAAATATTTGCTTCACAAAAGGTATCTTTGGGTGGAGTTTTTCTCACAAAGGTATCAACGAGGTCAGACTAGAGGATCAACATCAAGGTTTTCCCAGCCTTAAGAACAGTAACTGAGAGTTTAATAATTAACTTTGGGGTACCCATACTATTAAATTTTATGGGCAACTGTCAGCAACACACACTAAATGGCTTTGAAAACACTAACCTGTTTATGCATGCAAAATCTGGACAGTATGTTGGAATTCCTATCGCAGATAACAAGTATTCACCAACTCAGAAACATACTGAATAATACATGTCAGGATACCATCCATATCAACTAAAGAAGCTGTTTCCATTTTCTTTTAATGCTGCACTTTTCTCCATAGGAGTGCATGTGGACAGTACTCAGCCAAACAATTGCATAGCACCATAATATCAGTTCAGTAGTTATTCACCAAAGTTATTAATAGCACAAGGGGAGTAACAGTTACCGGGGTGATTTCTGTTGGCCTTCCTCTTTCTCCTCTATTTCTCTTTAAGAGAAAAAAAGAATTTAGATGCTTCCAGTTTGGAAGAAAAAGATATATTTGGATTTATTTTGGTAACATTTTCCATGAAAGTCAATTTGCATTTTTATAAACAAATATTTTCCTAGTCACAAGATGGGCATGACATTTATGGAAATTGTATGTTCATCTGGCCTGGCTTCATGCTGTTGTTGCTGTTCAGAGATGCTTGTGATCATCTCAAAGCTGATGGGTTTTGTTTTGGTTTTTACTTCTGATCTCTGACGAGTTCAGTCATTACTGCCTTAGAAATTAGCCAGATGAGGTGTGGGAAAAATGTTTTATTTCTTGTTCCCTGATTAAAGGTAGAGGAGTTTGTTCTTTTCTATCTATATCTGACTCAATTTACCCAGATGGTCCACTGCTTGTCTGCCTTACATGAGGTTTGTGTTTGTAAACAGGTTAGATGATGTAAGCAAAGTAAATAGCATTATGTTCTCAACTGCAACAGTAACCAGACTTTCAAAAAGATGTGAGTATTATTGATTTGCAATTTTTCTGTGCATTAGACTGGACTGTCACACGGTCTTGCCTAGAAGTATTTCTGAACACATTTTTCAAATCCATTTCTTAACTTAATGTAGTCATCACAAAATCTCAAAGAGAGAACGAATGTTGTTCACTAGAAGTTGCCATGAAAAGCTGTACTTTTCATAAAATTGTCAGAATCTATATTTTTTACTTCAACTAGTACAGTTCATCTTCACCCACGTCCCTGTTTGGTCCTTTTGTACAAATCTTCTAACTTACTTTTACCATTTACCAAGTAATCACTTGCTTGAAAAATTCTTATCCTTTCTCAGAACTCTAAGCTCATCTTATTTCAGACAGGCAAATATGTATCAGTTAAAGGTAAAGCAGCTTCACTCTTTATTTTGTTTTTGACAATGAAAAACCAAAGAAACTCGCAGCTATATAATCAAAATCAACCTTTCTGTAGTTGCAGGTCAATGAGACTGGCTAGAGAACGTGTAAGAACTCGGCATGCCCTGTAATGGGGTCTTGCGACCCTTTAACAGGCAAAACAAACCAAAACCATAAAATGGGAATGTATTCTGAGAATACTCATGTCAGGCACAAGGAAACTCTATTTTGCATCTTTATTAAGCCAATTCACAGATGCTCCACTCACTTCTTTTTGTGAAGACAGAGCAGTGCAGTTTTCTTGCACCTGAATTGCTTGGAATATGTTAAAGCTTCCAAGGAAATCAGTAGAAAAGAACACTTAGTGCATGATATTCAGCCATAATTCCTTTGGGTCATGCTCATTTCCAGCTCTCATTATGACTGTAAATAGCTGGTTAAAAAGGTGCAGACTGGCATCTTTAATAAACTTCTATTTATAGCAGTCAGTGTTAAAAGGCGAACAAAAAAAAAAAGGAAAATTTAATGAATTCAGGTTGTTCTGTTAGAAGGAAAAAGGAATGAAAATTTCATGATACAAAGTGCTTTAGCTTACTTTCAGAGGTTACACAGAAAGATTTTGATGGCTTAATTATTTGCAGGATAGTTGTTGCTGAAGGGTCCAAAGAGAAATAGGCATAGCTTGTTCTGGTAGGGCTGCCAAGTTACTGGAGAAAAGGAGATCTATGTCCAAAATGACAAATAATTTTTTAACCAACAAAAATGCAAAGAATGAGGGAAAGGTCTGCAAAAAATTGGCAGTGATTAAAAAAAAAGAAAATTTTCTTACAGATCTCTTCTTGAACATAGATAATAAACTGGGTGATATTTTATAAGATTAAGTTTCCTTTCTCCCTTTCTCTTTGTCCCTTTCTTATTGTGTGAAGATTAATTTATTATGGTTTATACCAGGAATTCCCAGGACATGCAAGAAAAAGGCAAGTGGTGATAATCTGTTATTGATTACCCTAGAGAACACTAACAAATTATCCAATTCTATGAGGTCCTGAAACATATGTTTTCTAATGGGGTTTCCAGTTTCCTTCCATTATTGGGTTCCTGATTTAAATCACAAAAGTAATGAAGACTATGGAATTTCTAATGCAAATCAAAACACAACTGAAATGTTGCAAGTAACTATTATGAAGATGGCATTGTTCAGTTTGTGCATGTTCCCACCGTTCTATTATTTTTTTTGCATGACTCTGCATTAAATTTCATTTTTATCAGAGAATCAGACTAAATCAGACATTATCAAAGGTAACAAAAGAAATGAGTTCCTCCTTACCTAAAGGTCACAGATGAATTCAGTTTAAATAAATATGAATTTTAAAGACTGCCTGTTCTTCTTACAAAGTTCACATTGTGATAGATGAAACAAAAGAGAAATAATTTGATGATATAAGAATGCAGGGTTTCCTGGTAGTAATTCAATGTTTTAGTATTTTCTATTTTCATTGAGGATGCCATAAAAAGCAATATCAAATGAGTCCTGCATGGCTTTGCTTCATTCTTTTTCCTCTTGAAATGTAAAAATGCCTTTTTTTTTTTTTTTTACTCTGGAGATTAGTGCTTTCTCTTTATTTAAAATTATAACTAACTTGTTCTCAATGATCTTGAGGATACACAAGAGAGAATACTGCAATGCAAGTCTCAAGTTTCAGAATAAATAAATGCAAACATAAAGTAGCAAATCTTCACAAAGTGAATATATCAAAATTCTAAATGACTGCTAGATTTGCCCACAGTTCACATGCAAATTGAGTCCAGGGCCATATATTACATTAAACAGCAAGAGCAGAACCTTAATTTTCTTGGACTACAAAAGCAGGACTAGGGCTTTTGAGACATGGACTCTACTTAAAGCTCCTGCATAGACAAATTTCTTAAGTAAATGATTCAATTTTCACTTCCCTCTGATGTTTTGCTAGTCCTCCCTATTTTGACTATATGGGCTTTATGAAGCAAAGACCATCATTCACTCAATTTTTGCATGGGACCTAGAACAATTGTTTCTTGAGTGAGCTGAGTACTTTAAATAATACAGATACTTCTTATTCTGTGCGCTGAGCTAGCAAAGCTGTCATTCTTCTGTCTGTTCACCTCTCTTCTACATGCACTTCGGTGTTCGGACTGGGAAAATCAAGGGTACAGAAACATAAGCAGAAGGAGGGCTTTGCCTTTAACATCTCTTTGTGGCTACTACAGAAATAAGAGTGAAAGGTGCCTTTGTAGTCTGCAACCCTCCCTGAACTTCTGAGTTGATAAAACTCAGTCTCTGCCATAGTAGCCAGCTTAGGTAGGGGTCATGAGAAAGGGTCATAACAGTGCTTTCATTTGTTGTGGGATGCTCAGACACTCTGTTATCTTATAAACCACAATGAAGTACTACTGCTCAGACATGGGACCACTGTGTTTTCCATAGCCATACAAGTCCAGATCCATAAAATCTTGTGCAGGAAACAGAGGATGTGGCAACTCCTGCAAGAATAACAACAGCTTCCAGCACTATCATATTTAGAAAGAGAGGTTTGCTTGTATACAGGCATCTTTAAGGAGGTAAATGTGGGGTCTGGAATCCCTGCTCTCCCAGACAAGGGAAATAGGTTCAGCTTGCCTCTTTGAACTAATCTGTTCTATCTAAAGGCTGAACCTTATATAATAACTACTTTGTGGGGGTTTGTCCTACGGCAAATGTACTTTGAGCGTCAGGAAATGAGGATGATGCTTTCTGAGTCATTCTCCCAGCTGGATCATGTCTGGATCATGTTGTCAATAGTAATTTTAAAATACTCTCCTCCCCTCCCTGCTCCTGCTCCACCATCACCAGCAGCACGAGATGTGAACATTCAAACAAAATGCAAACAACAGAAAACTAGCTGGTTTGGCTTTGACAAGAAGCATAACTGCTAAGTGGCTCATTATTTCTGTTTTTTTTTCTTTTATACAAAGCAAGACAATAATTTGAAAACAAGCACTTGAAAGCAAGCAAGAAATCTAAGATGACAGTTTATCTCTGTATTAAGAAAAAAACAACCCTGCACACAAAAATGAAAAATAAATAATGCCCACCATAAGATTGTCCTCTTGGGATAGCTACATAGTGTGCTCTAGCACTGAGGCTTGACAGAAGTTCAGGGCTGTCACTGCTGAGCAATGCTGTTAGTTCATAAAACCTCCTTAGACCTGGGGCAGGAAGTTCAAATCCATTTATAACATCACTGCTGCCAGAAGGGAGCTGGGGTGTATTTTTAATACTAGTTCTGAGGCACAGAGTAGACACAAAAGCAAAGGACTGTGAATTTATCATCAGTCAAATCACATAAGTCTATTAACCAAGACAGAAGGTGTCATTTGAAACAGTATGTTTACTGCATTTGAATCTCAAACAAGGATAAGTATTTATGAGAGACGTGACAGGCAACTACATTCACCTACATTTCCCTTCCCGTGCTCCTCAGTGAAGCTGAGTGAGGAGACTGAGAAGAGAGTACCACTGGGCCCCAAAACAGCCTGCTTAAACCTTGTGCCTGACTCTCCAGAATCCTTTGTTTACTATGGCTTCGGGTCTCAGAGGAGAGGTCCGTGGCACAAACAGAGAGGACACCTCTGCTGGCATCACACTGCAGCATTCGATCCTTCGTACCTGGAAGTCCTGAAGAGTTTGTTTCTAATTCTCTGCTATGGGGCTGTAAAATAAATGGCTCAATTCCTTGAACTCATTCCTGAGCAGCCCTCTTGAAGGAAACAGAACTGCTCACCGTACTGGGTGCAGGTGTCAAAACCCTGTGCCCAATAANAGGATAGGGTGTCTTTTTCTGATTCGGTTCCTTACATGTCCTTGAGCGAGTCTATCTTGTAGACTCAGTTCCCCTGTTTATCCTTAAGGGTAGAATTATCAAAGGAACAACTGCAACTTCACACATGGAAAGAGCCAATTGTGAGTATTCTGTTCAAAGTAAAGTTTTATTCTTACATGATCATTTATTTATCTCTTCCTTACTTAGAAGCATTTACCACCTTCATTCTGGCTGCTTACTTCCTGGGTATTTCAGGTGACTGTGACTTTGAAACGCATGATGAGATGTGCTAGGCTGTCTGTTGACAGATAAGATTCAGTGACTAAACAAGTCTGAAATAGGAAGTAGT
>VYZW01044505.1:40691-61092 GCA_013401315.1 Balaeniceps rex | reverse complement strand
GTGGTGCTTAGTTGCTGACTGGGGCTAAACCACGACATGTACCTTGTCTTCTGCCAGCATCATGCCTCCTTCATCCAGCAGAGCCCTCCCAGAATAGGTGTAGATCAATCAGAATGTCCTGACAGTGGAGGTGATCTGTGGGTATCACACTGATGTTCAGAAGTTCTTACCTGGTGGTGTTTGGATCCTCCCAGCCCATGCCATATTTGAGGCAGGGGCTTGCAGAGCAGGACTACTGCTCTGTTTTGAAAGCCTGCTCCATCTTACAAAGAACTAGCATAATCATGACTGCAAACCTGAATGCCAAGCTGTTCCTTGTGCTTCACGTCCGTTGCAACTTTGACTAGTTGCACAGCAATTTGCAGAAAGCTTGCTGACAGTAACACAAAGACTTGCTGGCCTGTGCACGGGAATATTCCTACTCTGGGCACGCAACCAACAGAGCATGCAACCAACAGAGCATGCAAGCTTTTGTTTCTCTCTTTCTTTGAACCATCTTTCTGCTTCAAATAATCTTCAGAGAAAGGGATTCAAAACCTTCATATCAAAGTCCTATACCCACTGGTCATGAAGGACTGCAGAATAAACAAGATCTGTCTTGTAGCAGGGCTGAGGGGAGGGAGTGGATGTTGTTGCTCTCGCATTTCTTGTCATGCTCTTAGAATGGAGTAGGGCTTGGGAAAGTGGCACTGAGCTGATACAGGTGAAGCAGAGTGGTATTTTAAGGTCCCTACCCTCTAGCTATGCCTGATCAGCCTTTACAAGATCAGTTGCTTCTGTACTGCTCCAAACCCTGATGTGAGGGAGTAATCCAGCCCTTGCAGTATCATTTGGAAAGAAGGATGGGTTAAAGCTCTGGAGGTTTGACAGCGGACCACCGGTACTTAAAATCTGAGAACTCTCTATAGTCTGGAGGCCTTTATAGCTGTGCTGAATTACCACTGGCCTAAAATATTGCCAGAATGCATTACTCGTCTCTGGAAGCCATTTGTTTTCATTTATTGCACAAAGTAAAACAGGCCCAGGGTTACAAACAGCTCAGTCTGTGCTGGGGCTGTAATTCTGTTGCACTGGTAAACGCCATGGCCACTTGTAAGTGCCATTGTCACTGACGTAACACAAGCAGCTCAGCTAGCTTCTCCAGCTTGGTGGCAGAGCTTAGGTGCTTGGGTCTTATGGAAAGGGATGTTTAGACCTAGCTTGGCAGAGGATTTAAGGAAGGGATGCATAGGGAGGGTTCTCGTGACAAGCCTTGGAGGGAGGAGGTAGGTAAGAGGTGGCGGAGAGGCTTCCTGTGCCTTGCAGCCTGCTTCTGGAGCACTGCCTGTCTCTTGTGCTTGAGTAGTCTGTTCAAAGACCAAACCTGTAATCAGAAGGAAGAGGCTTAGTGTGTGTGGTGAGCAAATGAGCACTTAACACAACAATGAAGTCTGTATCCATCACAGACTGCCTCTCTTTAGCAGCCCAGTCCTGCTCCGGTGTAAGGTTCAGATGTTACAGCTAGCAATTTGCTGTGATGCTCAGCATCACTAGTACCACTAGCTGAGAAGCTTACTGTCTTTCATTTTAAATTGTGCTGTAAAGCTAAAAAAAAGGGATAATATCTCTGTTTTTACAGAAGAGGAAACTTAAACTAAGAAGAGCTTACATAACTGTCCTCATGGAAACTTTTTTAAAAAGCAGAATGTAAGCAGGTGAATGGTTAACCAGTTCCAGTATGTGCTGGATGAATACAATCATTTAATGGGCAGGGTCTGTACCTAAATTCTGTCTCATATGGAGAATTTAATTCCTAACAACCAGAGTAGTCCCTATTGTGCTGAAGAGAACTTCCGGAGCAACGAAGATGTATCCTTGGTAGAGGAGGATGAAGCTAGAATACATTTAAGTGAACTGGACAGATGCAAGTCCCTGGGACCTGATGGGATGTACCCATGAGTGCTGAGGAAGCTGGCCCATGTCATTGTGAGGCCACTCTCAATCTTTGAAATGTCACTGCAATTGGGGGAGGTTCCTGAGGGCTGGAAAAAATCAAATGTCACTCCTATCTTGAAGAAAGGCAAGAAAGAGGATCTAGGGCAATACAGGTCAGTCAGCCTCACCTTAATCCCTGGGAAGCTGATAGAGTGAATAATAATGGAAGCCGTTTCCAAACATACTAATTAATGGGAACATGTCTGGGAGAAGTCAGCATGGATTTACAAAGGGGAAATCATGCCTGATCAACTTGATAGCCTGCTACAATGAGATGACTATAGCTTGGTGGACAAGGGGAGAGCAGTTGATGTTGTTTATCTTGACCTTAGTAAAGCTCTTGACACTGTCTTCCACAACATCTTCATAGACAAAGTGATGAAGTATGGGCTTAAAAAATGGGCAATGAAGCGGACTGAAAACTGGCCGAACTGCCAAGCTCAGAGGGTGTGATCAGCACACTGACTCCAGCTGGAGGCCAGTCACTAGTGGAGTATCCCAGAGGTTGGTACTGGGGTCAGTACTGTTTAACGTTTTCGTTAATGATGTGGCTGATAGGATGGAATGCACCCTCAGCAAGTTTTCAAATTATGCCAGACTGGGAGGAGTGGTTGATACACCACTCCTGGTTGTGCTGCCATTCACAGGGACCTTGATGGGCTGGAGTAATGGGACAACAGGGACTTCATGGTGTTAAGCAAAGGGAAATGCTAAGTCCTACCCCTGAGAAGGAATAACTCCACCTACCAGTACACTCTGAGGGCTGTCTGTCTGGAAAGCAGCTCTGCAGAAAAGGACCTGGGTGTCTTGGTGGACACCAAGTTGAGCAGGAGCCAACAGTGTAACCTAGTGGCAAAGGCGGCCAACAGCATCATGGGCTGCATTAGGAGGAGTGCTGCCAGCAGGCTGAGGGAAATGATCCTTCCCCTCTACTCAGCAATGGTGAGGCCACATCTGGAGTGCTGGGTACAGTGCTGAGCTTCCCATTACAAGAAAGACGTGGACTTACAGGAGCAAGTTCACCAAAGGGACACAAAGATGATTAAGGGCTTGGAGCATCTCTCATATAAGAAGATGCTGAGAGAGCTCAGAGTATTCAGCTTGTGAAAAAGAAGGCTCAGGAAAAGTCTTATCAATGTGTTTAAACCCCTGATGGGATGAGTAAAGAAGATTGAGCCAGATGCTTCTCAGTTGTTCCCAGTGAAAGGGCAAGAGGCAATGGACACATAAAATTCTATTTAAATGTGAGAGAACTCTTTTTACTGTGAGGGTGGTCAAATCCTGGAACAGGTTGCCCAGAGAGGTTGTGGAGTCTCCATCCTCAGAGAGATTCAAAACCTGACTGGCCACAGTCCTGAGGAATGTGCTCTAGGTGACCCTGCTTTAAGAAGGCCATTGGACTAATGATCTCCAGAGGTGCCTTACAACCTCAGCCCTTCTGTGATTCCCTGAAAAGGCAGTGGTTCAGTGCAGGCGCAGTAGTTAGAGCTCTATCTTTAACATAACAACATAACTCAATGTTCTGCTCTTATTCCAAGAGGCCCATCAGCAATCTAACTTTGAAATCTGCATTTCCTGGCTTATGAGATCNTGGGCTGCATTAGGAGGAGTGCTGCCAGCAGGCTGAGGGAAATGATCCTTCCCCTCTACTCAGCAATGGTGAGGCCACATCTGGAGTGCTGGGTACAGTGCTGAGCTTCCCATTACAAGAAAGACGTGGACTTACAGGAGCAAGTTCACCAAAGGGACACAAAGATGATTAAGGGCTTGGAGCATCTCTCATATAAGAAGATGCTGAGAGAGCTCAGAGTATTCAGCTTGTGAAAAAGAAGGCTCAGGAAAAGTCTTATCAATGTGTTTAAACCCCTGATGGGATGAGTAAAGAAGATTGAGCCAGATGCTTCTCAGTTGTTCCCAGTGAAAGGGCAAGAGGCAATGGACACATAAAATTCTATTTAAATGTGAGAGAACTCTTTTTACTGTGAGGGTGGTCAAATCCTGGAACAGGTTGCCCAGAGAGGTTGTGGAGTCTCCATCCTCAGAGAGATTCAAAACCTGACTGGCCACAGTCCTGAGGAATGTGCTCTAGGTGACCCTGCTTTAAGAAGGCCATTGGACTAATGATCTCCAGAGGTGCCTTACAACCTCAGCCCTTCTGTGATTCCCTGAAAAGGCAGTGGTTCAGTGCAGGCGCAGTAGTTAGAGCACTATCTTTAACATAACAACATAACTCAATGTTCTGCTCTTATTCCAAGAGGCCCATCAGCAATCTAACTTTGAAATCTGCATTTCCTGGCTTATGAGATCACCCATGGAAGTAGACTCTCATTTCCTGAAATGGTAAGAGCTCAACAGATAAGCAAAGGGCAAGAGCTTGTTCAATCTGTTAGTTATATAACCACATAAATATAACAGTCACTTTTCTCAGCATCAGGTACTTACTCTGTAATTGGAATCACTTAATGTAAAGCGTTGTTCTCCATTTCCCTTCTCAGTTTTAACGGCTGATGTAATTGCAGTTTTGCAAATCGTGGTAGCATACCAATCCAGTTGCTTCTGTACCAAGTAAAGTACTTGGCACTATTTGCGATATGTTAGTGTAAGACTCGGATGATCACAGAAATAGGACCAAATTGTGGATGCAGACATCTTGTTTGGTATTGTGAAAGGAACAAATACTAAGACAGTCCTTGAGAAAGAGACTTATAGTACTTTAAAATATATGTGTATATATATAAAAAAAATTTCTACATGAATTATTGTTTTTATTTCAGGTACAGAAATTGCTGCAGTATTAACCCAACTACCTGAATTTTCATATGGGATAGGTAGAAAATTCCACTATAAAGAGAACCTCTGCAGATAGTGGGATGCAGAAAAGTTACAAAATGTATTAAATAGTTTGAAAATTCACAACTACTGTAAGGTGCATATGTCAGGTGTTTAAGCCAGCACTTCAACTACAGTTGCAGAGCTTGTGGGGAGTATCTGGTTTCACTGAACATATGCTCACCTGTGTAATAACTGACTTGGATATGAGCTCCACCAAGCTTTGGGGCTGCTCCTGTTTCTGCTTTATTCAGGGTGGAAAATGAGCTACTTCACGTAAATAATTATCTGATTAAAACTGACCCTGTTAGAGAATTAAAATTGCTCCCTCTTCTGTAGTCCTGGCTGTAGTGCCTAGCTGGTTGCAGTGCTGTTTGCTGTGTTTTGCATACGTGCCCACCACATTGGATGCAGTTAGCCTTGGCAGGTCACTCACTAGGTGACTTTTGGATATAAATGAGATGATCATAAACTCAGTCTGAAGCTGTGTTCAAATGGCTTGCACCCGATGCACTGAGGATGACTGCTTAATTAGAGGAATATCATAGAAAAGAAGATGAGATGTAGGATGGAAATGAAGGTTTTCATTCAACCTTGCCTCAGGAGTTGATCAAACTCAAATGTAACTTACTTTTTTGTTTTATTGTGTCCTGTGAGAACCCTGTCTGCCACCTGGCCTCCCACTGCACAGAGATGAGCAGAACTGAAGATGTGGGGGAGTGAACTGATGCCTGTGGATTTGCCACTTGGTGTTACAGTTATTCCCTTAAGCTGTGAGGCAAAAAGCTTGCTGGATAACGGGAAAGTAAGCTTAGCTGGGAGAGCAATGATCATCTCCGAAACACCTGCATGTCTGAATAACACTTTCAGAAGAGCTGGTCAGAAGAATAGGAGTTTTCCTGCAAGAAATACTCATAAAATCTCATCTTTGTCTACTTTGTACTAGATACTGATGTCTCCAGTTTTGGGGTGGGGGAAGAGGAAAGAAATTGCTGTACTTCATTGTAAATGGTCAGCAGAAGAGTGAAAGCTCCTCCTTGAAAATGCAGGCAAGATCCTCATGAGAGCTGTCCTTTGAAATCTTTCCACAGAAAAGAATAGGGATTAGCTCTGGTCCGAATACTAACTCAGTCAGTTTTAGTACACAAACTATGCTTTCATCTGCAGTGAGGTCCCAACTAAAATGCACTTGCAACTGTTTATACCAGCAGTGTTTAGGACCTCACCGTCAGTTCAGAGACAGGACGCTTCCCAGGAATTGCCTCACCATGACTCATTAACTCAGGTTTACTGGGATTTGATCAAAACCATAATCTCACCTCCCTGCCCACAGTGCCTTACTGTCTTTAACAGAAACAACCAAATGCAGCTCTGAGCTTCTCATTTTCCCTATGAGCCACTAAAATATAGTGCAGGGTGCTGCAACATCTGTAGGTGATTCCAAGCACGAAGGAGTATATTGATGCCTCTGCAAAATACTAGATTGGGGTCATTTCTGAAGCATTTGGTAATACTTCTGTTGAAGGGAGAAGCAGACTGTTTTGTTTACAGCACAGGCATTTCCTTTGCTTAAAATGGATCTTTGAGAGCCTTCATTAGCTGTAAAACAAGGGTGCAAGCTGGCAAGTGGATTCATTAGTGTTCTGATCATTTACACCGGTGCAGATTTTGGCCTGTTTTCTTGCACCATGTATAGACAAATCCAGCAAGTTTGGAGGGTTCCCCCACTTCCCCCCCTCAAATGACTAATATGTTCTTGGGAGCTTTGTTTTTTTACAAAACTGTTGGCCTATCCAACAACACAAGCACTTGAAGATGCATAGAGTGCATGCCATTCAAGTCAATGCAGTTATTTCCATGCCTAAAGTTAAGCACACTGACTGCGTGGGCCCAGCACACTGACAGAGCTGGAATAATGGAATATTTCTGGATTTCTTTTTTGTGGTGAGGACAAAGAAAGCACAAAAAAAAGTTTGTTCTGCTAAATTGACATATGCCCATCGCAGAAAGTAGTTGTGCTTTTCATGGTTTTCTATTGCAATTACAAAAGGAAAATACACCCTAGCCTGACTGATCATAGATGTGTATAGCTTTAACAGCAATTAGTTCCACTGATCGGTTATCTGAACAGCTGCCAGAGATACTGATCAGGAAAAAAGCTGTTTGGAATAGTGACATCTGAAACAATTGGTTTTAAAACAGTCAGAAATATGGCTATTGATTGACTCAAGGGTATTCTTCTGGACTGTAAGTGTACAATTTTGCTTTTTTAACTCAGCAGGATGCTGTGGTGTGAACTTTGAGAATAATCTTTAAAGAAAGTTTTAAGAAAAAAAAATGCAGCAGGGGTGATTGAACATCTTTCAGAGAAAATTATGGAGGACTATAGGAAGCCAGGGTTATTTTCTTGATTATTTCTCAGCCATCCAAATCTGAGATTGTAAACATTACCTAGATTTAATCAGGAAGATGTAAAAAGGGCCATTGTTCAGAATCTGTCTGGGAAGTCCATATACACATCACTTTCCTGGGAGTAGGAACTTTCCTGGGACTAGGAGATGGCTAAGTCATATTTGCAAACTGAGGAATGCAGAAATTAATAGTAGTTTGAGCTGATTGAGAAATCAGTACTAGGATTTGTTCTAGAATGAGACAAACAGTCTTCTTCTGATGGGAGGGATTTTACCTGGATGTGGTTTTTTCAGACCTCTGTCTGCCTTACTTCATGCCTGCACAGAGGGATGGCACATGGCATTACATTGAACCCCCACATCAGGAGGCATTTCAGGTAGTGACATGGTTGACTTCAGTATTTTTCAGAGTAGTTAAAGAACAAATGTCTCTCTGTTTTCACCGTTTTTGTCAGCCAGTCATGGCAAAAGCAAACAAATTTAAAGTACGGTCTGTAAAGGGGCACGATCCAGACATTAAATTCATGTATTCAGAGTCTGTCTGTTATCATGCATGGTCTGACATACGCAACACAGTTGTGTCTCCATCTGCTGAACTAGGCAGTTGTTTGAAAGATGGTAACAAAAGCTATATGTTGATGATGCTTATGTTACTATGAATTGAAGATAGTTTCTAAAATGATCTCTCCTGTCTATATAGCTAGAATAAGCTTGAAACAGGGAAATTGAAATGTAACGTTTCCTTCTAAAAATCTCTGTCCAAAGAGAATTGTGTTTTTTTCCCTTTCCTTCCCCACCTTTGGAATAACCTGCAGTCTGTTTGCCCTGTTTGCCTGCATCAGGCAGAGGTTGCACACAATGGGTCTTCCTAGGGCTTGGGCTTCTTGGGAGGGCTGGGTTTCCAGTGTGCATGCAAGGTGGTTGAGCTGAGCCTGCTTTGGATAAGGGAGGGTTAAAATATCTTCCAGCCATCATGTCCTATATTCTGTGTGTAAAGAAATACGATGATGTTCTTGAATTACCAGCCCTTACCCTCTGTATTCTAGGCTGTTTCTTATTTAAACACTGTTAATTGTTGCTGTTTATGATCATATCAAAGGCCTCTGAAAATGTCAACCAAGACTGATATCCCTGTATCCTCAGTGCATGCACAGAGCAGAACAGCTTACAGCTTTTCATGAACTTGTCCGTTTCTTTCATGTCATCATCTCTCTTTTGGGAATGAGAAGTGAGATGTGACAATGTAAAGTGGCTTTTTCCAACACCATGCAAACTGCCTGTGACAGAACTGGGAAAACTGACCCAGAACATCCCAGGCCAGGGCTCTCAGCCTATCCTCCTGCATTAAAGCGCAGGCTGGGAAAACCCAGATCCCAGAGCCCTGCTAAGCATATTGCCAGCTTTCATTCATCTCATGCACTCAGCCAGCAACGCCTGCAAGGCTCTGTAAGACTGAAGCCAGTCTCTTTCCACCATAGTAGGAACACTCCTGTTTGGGGGGCTGAAGTTTTCAAAGCATGCTAGCTGCCAAGGATTAGACTTTGGTTAGTGCAAAGCCAGTTCATCTGCTAGCTTGGCGGAACAAGGAGGAGAACCAAAATACCCCCTCCACTTCCAACAAAAGAAAAATCCTGTGACTTTATCATAAACAGCTCTTCAGCTGAAGCAGCTAGGGATTTGAGCATGGAAATTTGGCATGGAAATAGCCTTTCATTACAATCATGTCTCTGAGCATTCCCATGAAAAACTGCTTTTCATCAGCTGCAGACTTGGAAAGTATTGCCTTGCAGAGATTGCAACCCTGCCTGCAAACCTGCAGGTTTTTTCGCTACCCATGAATATGATCATTATCATTATCCCAGACTATTATTTGCAGGGCAGGAGTGCTTCGGAGCTCCTGTGAGGGCTGACAACACTGATACACCCATTTACAAACGGGGAAGAGAAATGCCGCTGCTTCCCTGCAGGATTGTGCAGCTGTGCTGCTGAGGGGGGAGTGAGGGGCAGGCTCCAGCGGGACGGAGGGGAGGTGTGTCGGTCGGGGCAGCTGCGTACTGGCAGGATTTCCAAGAAAGCCCTCGTTTCCTGGTGAAATTTGAAATTGGCTGCCCCGGGGCCGTGGGCCGTCCGGGTTGTGCTGGCGCCGGCTGCGTGGGGCTGCATCCCTGTGCAGGAGGCTGTGGGCCAGTCTCGTCCTGCTGCTAGTGGGGTTCCTTAGGTCAGCCATCAAACTTTTATAACCGAAAAAAAAAAGAAATCTGTGTCTGGGGGTTGTTTTAATAATCCGAGTTTGTCAGCGTGCGTTGGTGCTCCGGCAGGAACGGAGGAGGGCGGGTGGGTACAGCTGCCCAGGTGACCGTGGATGGAAGCGGGGAGGATGNCCGGGCTGGACTCGCCTCGCCGTTGCTCCGCCACCGCCGGTGTGGGGCCGCCATCTAGCGGGCGGCGGTGGGGCTCTGCCCGGCCGGGCGGGCGCGGGGGCAGCCGTCGGTTTCCAACGGCGAGTGTCCGGCAGGGCGGGGGCCGTTGGGGACTGAGCCGGGAGCCGGGCCCGCCAGGCAGGAGCGGGGACGGTGCGCGCTCAGCATGGGCAGGGCGGGACCGTGGAAGTAGCTGGACAGACGGTTTAGTTACGGAAAATCTCGCTGCCCGCGAAAACCTGCAAGTGGCCTCTGCCTTCCCGGCCGGGAGCGCCCGGAGGTGCCGGTCGATTTGCAGCAAGAGACGGGGTGCTGGGGCGCTGTGCGGCCCGCTGCTCGCGGAGCACCCCAGGCAGGGTAGGTTTATCTTAGCCCCTGCATGCACCTTGCAGCTGGAAGCTTTGGGTGCTTGTCAGTGATCATTTTGGGTCACTCTCTTCTTGACTTTGTCTGTCTATCTAAAGACTTACTACTTTGCAAAATGCATAGTTAACTTTGGTACCTAAAGTATCTGGAGAATTAGGTGATACCAGTATTGCATCCACCATATTCAGCCAGATTAAGCCCAGTATTGTCAGTCTGAAACTTTCATAACCTGCACCTCAAAAATCATCATCAAATGGATCTTAAGCTTTAAATTATTAATGCAGATACATTTGGATTTTTTATTTGCTCTGTGAGTCTTGGAGCCTTTTAGAGATGCCTCGAAAACTCCGAAACCTAATGAGATAATGTGTGGTAATCGGAAGACTCCCAAACCGGTGCATTAGTGTCAGTCTGTTGTTACAAGCTCTTACTTGTAGTTAATAAGTGCTCACAACATACTGGGGAAAACTTCTAGTTCCACTGAAATGGAAGGAACAGCAAATGCTCCACACTCACTTCAATGCATTGTAGTGGAACTGCAACAGGAGAGAGGGACAAACAAAAATATTTAGGAATACAACCCAAGTTAATTACTGTGGTTGCATTTAGTGACCACCAACAGGACAGGGAATGCAGTAGGAGAAGGGAAAGCAGCAATAGAGGCAAAGCTCATTCTCTAAGCTGTTGCCAGCTCAGGAGCACGGCAGTTCAGGAAGGTATGGAGCTGCTAAGCCTTGCACAGCAAATTTAGTTCCCTAACTTGTTCTGGTGCAGAAATTCCAGTAAAGGTGGGCTCTGTGGTGGGCAGGATTAAGTGTATATAACGGTCTGCTTAGCCTAGTAAATCCATCATACAGAACTGATGACTGATAAAATAAGCACAGCCAGCATAGCATGCTGGGGAGAAGAGCGACATGTACTCCTACATTAACTGATTGGTTGAAATAGCAATTTTGTTTTCATCCCTCCCCCAGATTAGTGGCTAAAAAAACCCACCACCCCTGAACAGTAAAACCAAAATGTGCATAAAGCAAGGATAATGGTTTACAAAATGTACTGTGGACCTTCTGACAAATAGTTCAATTCCCAGCAAATGTACAAGATAGCCTGCCTTCAGGTGGTGGAGCTAGTTGTGGTCATTTAGCGTCTTTGTCTAAGCAAACTTATTGATTGTACCCCCAACTCCACTGAAGCAATTCATAAACAGAAAATATCAATACAGCAACCAGTAGCATTTTGCCCAGAGCAACATCTGTGCTCTAAGCTGCTTACTGTAATACTAAACAGTACAAATCTGTTGATTTGATAACACAATGTCAAATGGTAAATCTGGATCAGTGTTGCATATATCCAAGATGAAGCATTTCTGAGTCAAAGCCTTCAACTCCATTAAAAAAGAAATAGGCCTTAATTCTAATCTTTGTATAGTGGTGTTAGTGCGGAGTTACTTTGCTGTTTTCACAGACATTACATCATCTTTATTAAGTGGTAACTGAGATGACTGAGGTACGTCAGCCTGAGCTCTAACTCCAACAGCCACAGTAGTCTTAGTTCATTTTTCTACCAAGTAAAGCCAGCCTTTAATTGCTTAGGAAAGACTGGATGTGCACAGAATTCATCATGGCAGTGTTTCCTTGCAAAGGAAACCTCCTGTAAGCTGACTAACGTGTTTGAAAAACATACAACTGTCTACAGACTAACTAAATGAGAAATGTTGAACAAAGGCTAGTAAACATGTCAAGACAAAACAATTACACTTAAATATGAATTTTATTGCTAAGGGTATTTTGCTATAAATTAATAATGACAATGAGGACATAAGTAAAGCAGCAATTAAGATAGAGTGCACAAGAACATGAAGGATCTGGGACAGGAAACATTTGCCGCATGCTACCCTCCATGACTTACACATATCTATCTTAGTCATATCATGAGGAGGAAAAGCCACAAACACATTTGAGGAACATGGGTGTGAATTTTCTCCTCTACTTGACTTGCTTAGCTTCCATCACCTATTGAATCTCCACTGAAGAAAAAACAAAATGAAGCCAATGTTGTGTGATGTTTAGGGTAGCTCCATCTAGTTGCAGCTCAGAATGTGCTTCAGCACTAGAAAAGATGGGTCTGCCAAAAGTCAGTGCAGTTGCTCTGTACGTAAACACTTTGCACCCCTTCCTCTCTAGTTCATAATATAGAAGAGGCTGGTTCCCTAGCCCCCCACGTTTAAGCAAAAGAAGCCAACAGCTATGTTTTCACATGCAACTAAGAATTTGGGAGGGGGCCTCTTTAATGTGGTTGGACTTACCAGAAGGCTGATCGTTTCCACCCCAGTCTCTGGAAGCCTGGCTCTGTCCAGCTGTCTATAACTGAGAATCCAAAAATAACTAGTCACAGATGAAGATACAGCTGCATGACCTCTATAAGTACTGCCACTTAATTCTGAACGGGCTGTAACTGCTATACAACAGATTTAGTCATCCTTAACTGATAGTGTACACTGCAAAAAACAGTGGCACTGTAGTGGCTGTGGATCTCCCATAGCTTTAGGGCAGTCAAGTATTGGGCCCCGTGCAGGAAAGCATGTGCTTGGGTGCTATGCAAGTATAACTGGAATCACAGCGTCATGAATAGCACCATTCAGAAACAAACACCTATTTAGGACTGTCATTTCAATCTGTTTTGAAAATGATCTTGCCACACCCACTGCCTCTTCCCATCACTGTGGCATCACCTATCTGCAGAAGCTGGCATGGCAGTCCCTCCAAGCCCCAAAATCCACTCTGGCCCTGCTCCTCCAGCTCACACCAGCATCTACACAAACTGCAAATATATGAAGTACTGAACTGGGCAGAGAAAGGCTATTGAGTCATGACTATGTATCCAGCCTGACAGTATGATAGATATGACCAAACCTCCACTCTGCTCCTGAGCAACAGGAGGTACAGCCATGTCTTCAGGAAGGAAGTCTATAAGCTTTAACAACCAGTGAATTCAAGTGGCTGTCCCCATCCTGCTGCTTTGTGCACCAAGACATTTCCACTTCTATTTCTGCAGTGAGATCAGAAAGGCTACCTGCAATAAGATAACTACTCGCTCTAGCACAGTTTTGTACATTTGCTTTCTAGCTTCTAAATGCCTATGCAACCAGGATAGAAAAGTAGCTCATGATTTTTGTATAAAAGCAGCCTATTGTTACCAAGACAGAACTAGAATCTTCAGCTTCAATTTGTAAATTTTCTTCCCCTTGAGAAGGGGTAAGGTTATTTTTTTAATGGAGACTTACTTCAATTTGAACTTTTAAAAAGATAATTTCTTGCTTTGAATTCAACCCAGGACTGTTTTGCAATCAACAGAGTCTTTATCTTACGTACTTCACTTGAAGAAACTGGGGACCTAGATACAGTTATATCCTGAAAGCACAAGAGACATGTTGCCCTGCTGTGATCAACAGCTCTTGCCAAAAAAAAAAAAAAAAAAAAAAAAATCACACAATAAAACTCTGAACTTAAAACAAATTACTAGCTGATTCACTTTGTGCTATTCTTTCACAATCATTATGAAATTCAAAAGAAATCACAATGATATTCAATCGTTTTATTCTTCCCCACCCCTTACAAGCTAAGTATCACACAGAGAGAAGAGGACATGGAGGCATTCTGCAGAACTAGTTATATTGCAAAGCACAAAGTAAACAGCAGTGTAGACCTGTAATCAGCTTCAAGGTTATCTCAAGGCTTAAGAAGAGTAGAAATGTTTGTTCACTTAAGTTCCAGACAGTAACCATCTCTTTCTGACCTCAAGGGTACCAGGCGTCTAAGAGAACTTCAGTAGTGTACTCCAATTTCTTTTGGTTTGGACTAGCAGTAGGAAACTTTTGCTTTAGTCCTCTTTTGGAACTCCAACAAGTCCTTTCAGTACATACTGCTGGCAGAACATATGCAGCTTGTATTAATCTGAAAGGACATGCATGCACATTGGTGTACGGCTCCGAGCCAAAGTTTCTTGAAAGAAGTTTACATTCCCTGGATTAGGCCCACTCTTAGTAATGCAGCCAAGATTACATCCGTCTGTTTCCTTACGATGATTTCAGTTTGTTGAGTTGGTCCTAAGAGTCATGAAAGCTTAGTGCTTCCCCTGGCTGCTACCCAAATTCTTGTCCAAGACCTCTATTGCTTAAATAGGTAGGACATAGCCAAGACAGCTTTAGGATGAAATGAAAAAGGTTGGGGCTTGATCTAAATTTCTGATCTATTTTCATCTTTCCTGACATAGCTGAAACCCCATGAATCTTAAGGAAATTAACCTACTTCTGAATGAAAGCATAAGAAAGACTTAACATATTGAAACAGTATGAATACAGGAAGCTGAAAGTGGAAGTATAAAAATAAGTCCTCTTACTATAAAGAAGTCAACTTAGGCACCCTGCCTCTTTTACCTCAATAAGAAAGCATGTGCATTTCTTCAGAGCTTTCTTTCCCCTGCCAAGCACAGCTCAGCATGGATTAGAACAGGATAAGGTACTAGGCCACATAACACACACAACAGTTGCACTCCAGGTTACAGTCCGTAGCACAGCAGCCTGCAGCAGCACATTGTATAAGGAACCAGACATACAAGCAAAGCCAGCCAGGTTCCTTGGGGTGTTTTCCTTAATAAGTCATGGAGGGAAGAAGAGACCTGTTGAATGCGAGAGGGAAGTGTGCATAGAACAAACCCAGGCTCAGCTGTGCTCAAAACTAGCTGCAAATAATGAACCTGGTTCAGGAAACCTTGCAGGCTGAGGCAGACATTCTATCCTAGCCAGGGCAAAGCAGCTGATATCAAAGTGCCTGTGTGCAAGGTCTACTTGTGCTGCCTGTCTCTCCCCTTTTGACTATTACTGCCTGCAGAGGGGTTCTGGTAGGCCCAGCAGGGCAAGGGTTGTTCAAAGTTAGTTCTCGTCCTGGAGACTCTGCAGAGCGATAGCAGTAATGAGCAGAGACACTAGACAATGGGCTCTTCCTCAGCAATGCAGTTGGTACAGTCTCTGAGGCGACTGTTCTACAGACAAGGAAGACCACTTGCAAAGCTAAAGATCCATTACTTCCATCTGACCAGAGAAGAGTGATTCAGGATAAAGAGGGAGGTGGAACAATAAACATTGGTCGTCCTTGCCACTGGTCATTTACATTTGTGGGAGAATAAAAGAACTAAGGAGTGCTGCCACTTCTTAGCAGTTTGCTTACACGTTCTCAAAGACAACTTCACCTGGATGGTGTGAGAGACAGGTATAGGACTCCATCTATGAAAATACACGACCATCTGCAGGCAAGTTTGAAAACAAAAAAATCCTCAAGCATGGCAGACTACCTAATGCCAAGGAGTTTCTGCTGAAATGATGTATCTTTGTCCAGGGAATATTCAGAAGCCAGTAGTAAATATAAACTACTGCAGGGCTCCTGTAAACCTCCTATTTGGACCAGATTTTAGACACCCAAAAAAATCCATTTTTTCTATGGTGTTTACAATAACAGTCCGTTCATAAAGCTAGTGACTGCTACCATGTTACATTGGTGCTCATATTGATCCTTATCAGTACAAATCCTTATAACTCCAAACATCAGAACAGAATTCAAGAGCAGCACATGCCATCTCCAACCACTTAACTAAATGGTGCCTTTAAACTCTCCTTAGGACAGTTAAGAATCAGTTATTAAGATGTCACTACTGAAAAATAACTATTGCATTTCTTAAAGTTTAACAGTAAACAACATTGCCAATATATTATTGCACACAATAAAGGTTTTTGGAACTACAAAGATAAGGAACGGGTAATCTAGAAGACCCAGAACAATGATCCCAGAGCCATTCCAGTCGCTGCTCCAGCAAGCATGCCCAGTGCAAGATCTCCATCGCTGTCACGGTAACGCTCTCGAATGATGACGTGGTTTGCAGGGGGTTGGCCATAGGGTCCTAGGTAATAAGAGATTGTTAGGAGGAGGGCAAAAGAAATGTATATCTTAGTACCATGCATTGTGATTTCAAAACATGCCCATTCTTTTACCCTCTTCCTTCTATTGAATGCTAAGATGATGTCAGCTACAAAGGTAAAATACATCTCTGCTTTGGATTCAGCCTCCACATTTATTAAATAAATCCAGAGGCCTAGCGACATTCTAGCCTCGTAAGAGTTTAATATCTGGGAGAAAAGCTCATCACAAATGTAAAACTGAACATTGTTCTGCATTTATATTAGCAAAGAACCTATGAATTACCTGTATCATTCTATCAAACACTTATCATAGAATCATCATAGAATCATAGAATGCTTTGGGTTGGAAGGGACCTTTAGAGGTCATCTAGTCCAACCCCCCTGCAGTGAGCAGTGGCATCTTTAACTTAGTGGATTTAATGCAAGAAATGGGTCTAAATATCGATTCGACCTTGAAGTTAAGGCAAATAGTGTAGTTCCCCCCAAAAAAATCTTTGGCAGCTCTTAAGCCAGTGGTTTGTCAGAAACTGTGTATCAGTTATTTACTCTACAACTACTGCCTACTACATCAATTCAGCCTTCACATCCCGGACTGATCTGTTGTGTGGTGACAGCTGCTACGTTTCTTTTCAGATGAAGACTGGCCCAGTAGTAAGGAATTAACCTAAGACTCAAGAAACCACCAATTGACCCTTGCTCTGCAACAGACTTGTACAAGCTCCACCTGTCATGTTTTCTGACTTAGCTCCTACCTGCAAAGCAAGCATAATGGTATTGCTTTCCCTTCCAGGCATTTCAGGAAGATTAAGTATTCTTGAAGATACTGCAATGTTTTCTGTAACAGATACTGAAGTAATCCAACTAATACAACTGGAAAAGGCTCTCACCGACTCACAATGATGCATGACTGGGAACCTCATGAGAAGGATTATGTCAATTCAGAGAATAAGCAATGAAACCGAACGTACAGGGGTTAAGTTAGTTGCTAGGGGTGAACTTGACCCCTAAGATTTAGTTGCAGTAACCCTAGTGAAGGAAAACATCGAGGCCTGGTTACTATGCCCAACCTATAACTAGTATCTTAATACACTGGACTTGCAAACTGTTTGGGAGAGTTACTGTTTAATGCTGCATTTTTATCATACGGGTTTCTGAGGCTTGATTTCCAAGGCCTGCTGGTAGTTTTTAAAAATGGTTCTTGGGACTTTCAACAAGCTGCTGCTTTTCAGCTGCTGAGAACCAACAGAACCCACCTTCCTCTGTGTTTGTATATATATGACCTGTATCTCAGGACTTCACTAACTTAGATGAGGAAAGCTTCAAAAGCGTTAGGTTCATGCATCTCCCTTGTAACAAAAAATGGAAAAGGCAAATGAAATAGCCTGACAAATGTCAAATGGAAAAAAAAAAATCTCCCTCAAAACTGAAAAAGTTTCTGAATAGAGATTCTTTATATTACTACTCTAAAGCCCCAATTCTGTAGGACTGGGGGTCTCTATGCAAAGCTAATCCTAAATTAAGGTGACTAAGCTTAAAAGCACACCCTAAAATTTTAGTCTCTTCCCTCTTTTATTGGGATTGAAAGCTATACAAACCTGAACAGAGCAATAGAAGACTGCACAAGGCTGAATATACTGCCTTATAGCAATTCCAGCATGCAGGGAAGGAACCAGTTACCACCATGCTTTAGGAGTGGATTTACCTTTGAAACTTGCATTAATTCTGAGGTCACAGCTGAACATCAGTGTTGGAATAATTAAGCTAGGTATAAGAGCAACAGATGAATCAAAAACTCCATCAATACCCAATATGGAGTACTGAATCGATCTTGTTCTGGCTCTTCTATCTTTCCTTAGAAAACATGCTGTCTACTGTAGTTAGAGAGTTCTGTGTGCTTCAAAAAGAGTTTATGAAGTAATTAAGTATGTTGGGATCACATTGGGAGGTTAAATCACTTAATACAAATTTCACTACGCTCACTTTGTTGTGAAAGGGCAAGGGGACTTGGTTCCAGTTACAAGTCAGGTTTCTTTCTATCACTCTGTTATGCAGGAGTGGTGGGTGGTAAAGGATGGAGATTAATAGAATTAAAGCCAAAAAGACTGACTCAAATAGCTACTATAGGAAGGTGAAGGATACGGTTGATACTGATTACCTTGGTATGGATACTGATAGGGAACAGCATAAGCTTGTCCGTTGGAGGCACAGATGACTTGAGGACCAGTAGGGGGATATGCACCATTGTCCTGATCGTAGCCATAGCCATAAACCTGGTGAAATTAAAAATGTCCATTACAAAAGTATTCTTTGCTATGTATCTGATTATGCGCTTTGTTCAATTGTCCCTCATTTTCAATGCAGTTAAAGTTTCACTAAAATATCCAGTCTGTACTGATATAGTCTATCTACTCCCTGGAAAGGATTTAGAACAGCTGCTTGAAAAACAAGTGCTCCTAAGCAGCATTCACTCTTCACCCTTCCTGGATAGTGAATGGCAGATGCAGGGCCTGGATCATCAGGCAGAGCCACAGCAGCCTTGCCAGCTTCTCCTCTCTGCCCTCATGCCAACAACAGCTCTCTGGAGAGCTCAGAAGTGCCAGGTAGGCAGCAGCTGATCCCAAGAAACTCCAACCAACTTTCTACCACACTGCAAGTAAATGTCAGATTCAGGACAAATACTCTGTAGCTGTATGTTTTGGAAGCAATTTTGTTCTCCAAAAGAGGAGGCCCACTGCTAGCCCTGATACAGCTCCCAGTACCACATCTACTTCTTAACAACTATTTCTAACAGTGAGGGGCTGGAGCAGAGTACCTGTAGTGCAACAAGTAATACTACCCCAAACTATCCCTTTATGTATCACTGCATGTGAGTCAGAACATCCAGAAATTCCCAGTGTATACTGGTTCGGCCCCAGTGCTGCTCCTTCTCTACTACAAAAGAACTGTGCATCCAGAAACTAGAGTTATTATGTTGCTATGACATCTTGGATACAACAAACCTTATCTGTTAAAAGTGACAGCTCCAGTCATTAAATCCTATTTTTAAAACTCCTGATTTTATATCCTTCCAGTTCTTACACAATGTGAAAGTGTAGTCGTACCTCCTTATATTAAAAGCTGCATGTACAATATTTTTCAAGATTAGCCAAATAATTTCTGCCCTGTCTTTAAGAAGCTTTATCTTCCAAGTTCACTGAGCAGCCATCCCTTTATATACCTCCCAACCAAACCTGCCTCATCCCTTTCAAAGGAAATCCATCTCAAATAGGAGTGACAGTAGATCATTAGTGCCTTACTCTCACTCTCCTTTTGTACAAACCTTAAAGCTGGATCTAACTGTGAAACACAGCACTTTGGGAGTACAGTTTGCGTGCCTGAAGGATGGCCGCTTCTGCTACCTCACTTATTTTAATGCTTCCCAACTGCAACTCTTACCTCAGGTGATGGTGTAGCATAAGCTGTATAGGGAGGAGGGGCTGAGGAAATGGCTGTCTCATCATACATCACATCAGATCCCACGTAGCCCTAAACACCATGGAAAGGTAGCATTTATCACCTTTTCCTACAGACAGTCAGTTAGAGTAGTGCAAGGATTAAAACTTAATGACCCCAAAGAAAGAGCAATCTTTAGACATGCTGCATGTTAAGAAAGCAGTGAGTACCTTATAAAGCGTTGCAAAAAGAAACTACTTGGAGAGCAGACCTGGGAGAACACAAATGCCTCATCAACCACAGGAAGGAGCCATAAAATTTCTTACCTCTGTGTGCATGCACGCACACGTGCATACGTGTGCGTGCAAGCACACCGACTCCCTCCCTCATATTGTAGCCTCAGTTTTGGAAATTGCCCTCTTGTTCATCCTCCGTTTTCAGATAAAAAAAGTCTTCACAACTAAGCTAGCTGCTTCCTGGCACCCTAGAGTGGTATCACCAAGTTCCGCAAGAGCAGATAAAAGGAAACAAACACAGTAGCCAAAAGTGGCACCTGAACATTTTAGCAGAACAGTCACAGTTCTTAGCCACCTCTCACTTTCTGGCTGTGAGGAGACTTAAAAAAAAAATGCAATAAGAGAGGTTTAAATGTAGGGATCTGAGGGGCTTGGTTGTTTTTAGGGAATTACTTTGCAAATGCCACCTATAATTCTGGTCCTTTTTGAAGGCAGCCATGAGGCAAAGGTGATAATTTACTTGAATCCATCTACAAGGAGCTCTCAAAGATAATTAAGGTTTGTTAAAGTAGCCTTGTATTCTTGCCCCTAATGTCAGAAATCTACAGTGATGCTCTTAGTCAGTGCCCTATCCCAAGAAAAAAAACAGCTCCTTTTTTTTCATTTACAAGTGAACACTTTAATAGCTCAGTAGAGAATGTTCCTATTGTCTCTTTTAACTGGACTGTAGAAAGACTTTTGAGGGCATACTGTGTTTGTTTC